>CM074499.1:17757272-17996937 GCA_037389245.1 Oryzias sinensis | reverse complement strand
TCAAGTCTTTGCACAGTTTGGAGGTAAAAGTTTGAGCTTCTACAAGACAAAATAACAAACTGTTAAACACTGTAAATCACATTACTTAAATGCTTCCTGTTTTCAAACCACACAGAACAAACTGTCCTTGGTTTTTGTTATGGCTAAGGGTTCCACATTCCGCTTTGTCAGTCTGAGCAAAACTGCTCCATGAGTTTCTCATCTCCTGAAAAAGAGGGAGCATGTGTTCATTTGTGTTGCAGGAAATCCATGACCTTTTCTCAAAAGCTTGTTCATGAGGAACTTACATATACCTTTTGGTTCCCAGAAGTCTTTGTAGAGGTGGGAACATTCAGATGTTTGCTTTTGTGGCCATCTTTGTCCTTGGCTTTGGCACTGGGGAGGCCTTCAGTTGGATCTCAGCAGGTGTAGATAGTTGCTCAGGCAGATTTTCAGTCTGAGCTTTCAGTTTTGACACACTTGCATACTCTGTTCCCCCTGAGTCCTGGGAGGTTGACAGTAAAAAGTTATCAATGGCGTGCATTTGCTCATAGTCATAACTGGGGGAGTTAGGCTCTTTGTTGCTCATAGAAATAATCTCTGGTTTGTCTTCTTCCTCGACTGTTGCGCGTCTTTTGTTGTGTTTGCAGCAGCAGCATAGTGCTATGATAACAATGAGCAAAAGAAGGATCAAACCTGCTCCTCCTGCAAGCACAGCCATGACAACGAATTTTGGAAAACAAAGCAAAGGAGCAGATGATGTTTTACACGTCAGCCGAACGCCGTCGCTGCTTTCTTTGCTGATGTTGTTTTCTACGCTGCAAGAAAACCTTCTCTCTTCTTTCACCTCCGTCAAAGAAATGCTCAGACTTTGAGTCTTTTCATTCGTTAAAATCCTCTCATCAATCATCCATGAGTAATTCAAATAATGTGGTTTGGACACACTGCAGTGAAGTTTAACAGCATTGGACCTAAAGTCACAGATGTAAGTCAGTTGAGGCTTTGGCACTTTGTCCATCACACAGAGGTGCCTGTCCCATTCTTTTTCTAAAGTGCCATTAGAATGCCAAACACTTGCTTTGTAATTCCCTGCACTTGCGAGTTGTAGATTCTTCAGTAAAAGAGATCCAGTGGAAGAGATGTCCTCCGGTTTTCCATGAAGCACCTTTCCTTTCGTTCTTTGGAAAATGACTTTGTTGTTGTGAGTCCATTTCAAGTTATTTTTCAGATCCTTATGAGCAAATGGTAACATCAAATTTTGTCCAACTGCTCCATAGACATCACATGTATCCTTGTTTGCAGCCAAAAAGCCAAGAAATTCCAAAAGAATGATGGCAGCAACAAGATTTGCCATGATGAGCCGAAATATATGTCTTTCAAAATCCAGATGAAACTGTCTTCTCCCCAGCTCCAGCTAAAGTGACGTCCAGTCCATTTGCCACCTTAAACATAAACGCCCCATCTAAAACCTAAAACGTGACGTAAACAAGGAAGTGAACATTTCCAAGAAGGAAACTATTACCAAAGTCTTTAATTTCAGTTCTCCAAAATGTATCGCAGGCATGTGGCAAATGATGATTTCAGCTGATGTAAAAGTCAGCATTCCATGGCGAATCTCAAACTTCTTAGGCCATAAAGCTTTTTTTTTTATTGTAGTTAGTCCTTAAGAATTACATAATATCAATGCAGTCTAATTTAAAGACCCACTCCAATGAAAATAGTGTTTTTGGTGTTTTTAACATGTTTTGGGAGTATTTCTTGCATGATGGAGGACATTTGTAAAGACAATTATGCTTTAAATTGCTTTTTTTGAGTATTTCTTCATTCAAATCCTTGTGAATCAGAAAAACTGTGTATCTGTTAAACATGCTGGGTGGGTCATAAGCTCCATACTCTGCTCTATTTTGATGCAGCCACTTGTAAATGATTAAATCCTTCGTATTCTTCGTCTGAGCTGGCATCTGACTGAAAACTGTACGGCTGCAGAGCTTCATCATTGCAGCGTTAATGTTAGATTGGGGTTGAAGGGCTGTAAGCTAGTGGAAGGGGTGTAAACAAAGGGATGAATTCCCACCCACAACTCAAAAGTGAATTTGTAATGAACTTGTGCCGCTCTGCAGAAATTGTGTCCACGACACAGGTTTTTTTTAATTTTGACTAAAAATGTCTAAAATTAAAATTAAAAGAAGACTAACAACACATTTAGAAATTGTTTAAAAAGTGATCAGAGTTGGACTCAAAAGACAGAGATTTAAAAAAAAATTATGAGAGAATTTAATAAAAATGTAGCTCTAACCCTTGTGCTATCTTAGATGACCCCACCCTTACATTGACGTGTTCTCCCTACCATGACAAAGGTGGATAAAGGTGGAAAGATTTCATGTAATCCATGGACACCAGTGAAGATCACAAATAATTGAAGAAAAAAGGTTCAGAGCACTGTCTAGTGGGTCTAGATGACCCAACTCCCAACGTTAAAGTGCCTAGGATAGCACAAGGGTTAATATGAGCTCCTATCATTCTTCATTTATGGTGTAGTCCTTACACAGTATAACTCTCCCATTATTTAGGATTGATTGATTTCCAAGATTTTCCCAAGAATGTAGTTCATAAGGTAGGAAGTATTAGAAGATATAAGATTTTTAGCTGATTATTGGTTATTTTCTGTAGAAAATTTTGGATTTTAACTGAGAACAACAGAACAAACATGATTTTACAGATATTATTAAATAAGATAAGAAGCCTATTATTACTTTGCTCCTCTGAGCAGAGCCTTTATAAGTTTACGAGAAGCAAAAGCTTTAGCTCATTTCTTTCTTTTGTGGCTCTGACAAGGAGCCACCATATTTTTCATGTTACTAAATAAACTATTTGCCAAAAAAAAAAAAAAAAAAGTCCATTCATCATCTTCGGAGTATTTTTTCTGAAATCATGTGCTCCAATTCCAGTAAGCCAAAGTTGTTGCTTGCTGAACATCCAGGAATGTTCGCTCACATTAAAACCAATCTAAATTTTAACTGTCTTGGCAGAATCTCCACACAGATGAATTCATTTTGGGCCCCCCAACCATCATTTTTTACACAATTAGTGATGATTCACTCTCGCTGTGCAACTCTCAGCACCTTCAAAGAGACCCACAGTGTGACGAACACCTGTTTCGCTCCTCTTCACCGTCATTACACTCTTTCCCTCCCTGAGGGAAGACATTGATTGAAGTGTTAGCTCTTCGAAGGGGGCGTAACCGCGTGCTGGATGCAATGAATTCTTAGTTACTAGGGTTGTAAATATTTGGTCCCCAGAAAAATTCCCTGCTGACCCAGCTTTAAATTGGAGCATAAGTGTGCATGCGTGCGCCTTGTGAGGAGTCGAATGAGGCACAGATGAGGACAAGTAAAGATCCTTGTGTTTTACTGGCAGACATAAAGCAAACAGGATTCCTGCTCCAAACTATAAACTTTTAAATAAGTGTTGGGATGCCAAACGTCCAACTGAATGAGTTTCATAGTCTGCCTCTAATGCTTAACATCAAACAAATACATGTGAAAATACTATGCTGTAGACAACTTCCCCAGCTGAAAAACACGCTGAAATAATCCTCACTTCAACATTCTGACCCCAGAGCATGTGGTTTACTTCAAGCCTAATGTGCTGGCTTACAGCCAACCACATATAAAGAATGAAAATCCAAATACAACTATCCAGAGCAAAGATAAATTCAGTGTATTCTTTCTTGAATATGTGCCATTGATGCTAAATCATGTTTTATCTACATTCTGTTGTGCTTCAAATATTTTTCCCATTGCTGGTCTAATAAAACTGCTGAGATCTCCTATTACAAGTAATGAAAGTGATTTTTAAGAGTCGGTTTTGTTTGTGTTAAAAAGTAAAACAATGAGAACTTGTGCTGTAGCGTGATTTGTTAATATAAAGTTTGCAAGTATGAAATGTATGATGGGCTTTTGAAATCATTTCTATCTTGTGGATACAAAAATAGACATCCTGGTGTTGCTCACTTTTGCTTCTCTCATTTCTGACCTGTTTGGAGAAGTGTTCAGTCATGCAAGCTTCTGAGGAAGAGCAATGCAATGACAGGAAAGGCTTGATGACACAGTGGCACAATGTGACATGGACTCAGCAAAAAAAACAAAAATCGTCAACTTTGCTGTCATATGGTTATTCTTGCAAACAATGTTATAAAAAGAGCATGAAATATTAGAGAACCAAGAACCATTTGTGTTTTGAATTAACGCAGTCGGTTAAGCTGACCAGTTGCCATCAGCTTTAAATAACTGTTGACATGTTCTTTTAATTTGCACCAGAATAAGGTCTGAACAGAACAGGCATGGGTTAATTGGCCTCTGTGGTTCCTCCAACTGCCCAACTGATGTTTAATTCAAGGGCCCAGATGGAGGTGTGAGAGTCTGGCTGAGAGTCCCAGAACTCACACTCTCACCAGACGTGGCCGTGGCTGTGGAAGGCCCCCAGGGAGGATCTGGTGGGCTCCTGCTGCTGCACAAAGTCACTGTAATCTGGGAAAGTGATGTCGTCATGAGTTGAATGTAAACAAAATGAAATTTTGTAAAGTTTGGTAAGACCAGACTTATGTTGAGGTGGTTTACATTTAAATCATTGACTGTGTGGAGTTCTTTCATAGGTCAAAACATCCAAAATAATGAGCTTTAATCATTTAAATTGGGTTAGGGCTGCTGCTGCTTTACACTGCAAAAACAACCCTCCTAGAAGTAAGTAAAACATTATTAAAATGTAAAAAATGTTCTTTAAATAAGCACAAAAATCTGAAATGTAGTGAGAAAAATTGTCAAAACAAAAAATAATACAATTTTTCTTGAAACAAAGATCTTTTTACTTCAGTTTTGCAGTTTTAGAGGTCTATTTGTGTTTTTTTTCTTTGGTAGTGTCTCCTGTCAGTTCCCTCAAACGTAATTGGAGAGTTCTGTAAACCTCAGAACTGTCCACACAGCTTTCAAACCGGATCTTCCTCAAATGAGGATTGCAACATTTCTAGTTAATTCTGGTTTTGGTCCTCTACCCACTGACTTCCAGGATGGCAAGGTCTTGCAACTGCACCAGAACAGTTTCAGTATGCTGTCATGCACGCTTTCAAAACCCCCTTATGCAGACAGCAGAACAGAACAAAAACATTTTCCAGAGTTTCCATCAAGCTGAGAGTCTTTTCCCATTTCCATTATTTTCCCTCACATCCTCTGTGGTGCCGTTATAGCTCTGCTACTGACATTACAGGATGTCTGAATCCTGTCACAGATCACAGTCTCTGTAAGCTGGAGTCTCTCCCACTACATCTCTAAAATGGTTGTCAAGACAAAAACCAGGCCTTTCTTTTCTGACAGAGTTCAGGAGATCACAGTCTATATTTCCTTTAACATTACATGAAGCTTTAAATCGTCTGGTTCGGTTGTGGATGCAGAGGGGAGGGGCTGGACTGCATTTTAAACACAATACAGGCTGGAGCTTATCATTGCTGACTGCTCTGGAGCCGCCACTGAGGAGGAAGCAGCTTATATCATCTTTGTTTTGCTTGAGCCCAGCTGTTTTTGCTCACTTGACTGACCGGCTATCTGCTGAAGCTGGGGACCTTTGATGTGCCGTGGGAGGTGGTGACCCCAAAACCTGCCTCATATCTGCCTGCCGGGGTTCAAGTTTAAACAATTAAGAAGAATTGTTTTTAGTCCCCAGGGCATCTGTTCTCTGTTCGTTTCCTTCAACAGCCAATGAAAGCTGAGGAGCATCTTTAAGAGGGATGCTTTGCGAATGACAACAAGCTCCAGACGTGGACAACACTCCATAAAGCTTATGGTTGTATGTAATTAGGTCCAATCACAAACTGTACCAATGAAGAAAACACCCGTTAACAATCACTTCTAATCCAAACAAAGAGTTCAACTCCATAAAAGTCAACCAGAGAAGCTGATTATAATAGAATTTGTTGGACAGCTGGGAAGGATGAACAACACTTGGTTTCTGAGATTTCACCCCAGATTATGTCATTTGTAGTTGCCCAAGGCTTATCCTGTCTGCACTTTGCTTTCAAGACTAACAAACATTTGGGCCTTAACAGATGGGTTTCCCTCAGATAATCTTGAAGATGTAATACAAAAAAAACATTTGTGACTCTAACTTTTCAGTCTCTATTTTCCAAGCAAACACATTCAATAGAAGTTCCCAAAATGATGCTGGAAAAGGACTCTGCAGTGGTTTCTGCTCATAGAAGCACAGAGGTTTGTGTGAATTTACTCCTCTGTTGCACCATGCTGGAAACCATGATCTCTGCTTCTGTGAGAAACTGTATAATACAACAAAAAATGTAAATATTCATCATGGCAGCAACCCAGGTTAGCAATGTTTTTATTTATTGTTCAAATATATTACAATCATGTGGTAATTTTGAGGCAGTTGAAGTCTTGAAATACATTTTTGTTGTTTAAAACAGCAAAAGAGGCCATAATCAAGCATTTCATCAAAGAGAAAGTAAGGATTAAATTGGGTGAATCTTTCTTTTAAGATATGTAAAAGGGATAGAGAAAGGCAAATATATTGATCTACTAATTCTGATTACAATTCTTAAAAAGTTCCTGTAATCTGAAAGATTTAATCAGTTAAGTTTGAACCCTGAATACCAGTTTTCTTAGTGCGATCGTAAAGGATGGATCATTTCTGGCAAAATAAATGACTGTAAATGTTTTAATATTAACTGAAATTGGCTTTGTCAAATTAGATTTACAGGTTAGAAGAATTATTCAACGCCTGGAATCTGGCTTTGTTTTATTTTTGACTTATAGAAATGTGAACAGGGGTTGCAGCTTCCTTCAAACCTCTTTACAGTGACAGTAGTCTGGTGATTTACAGATAATCTCCAACAAGTGAGATGGGCTCATCATCATGTTCACATCTTTTAATCTGGTTTTCTCCCTGTTAAAGGATTTGGCAAATCTTCCGCGATCCAAAATGTAATGTTTCCATTTGCAGGAAAAAAGATGATTAGCTTTAAGGAAATGTACACATGGTTTTTATAAATGGTTTGAATTTATATTATATTAGTCCGTTCTCGACAGAGAATGGACTGATTCTGCAACATTTGTGCAAATGTCTCCAAAAGAGGTGTTAAAACCAACAGGATGTACAAAAAGTGCAGGTCTGGTATTATAAACGTCTGCATGAAGGTACACTAAGCTTTTATTCCTTTTTCTTTTCATCCACCTGGCTTGAGTTAGCTCACATGAAGACAGACTGCCGTTTTCTCCATTTTCCTCGGAGAGCTCAAAGCCTTTTGATGTGGCTTCAAATGTGAGAAAAGATCAGGAGATCAAAACCAGGCTCACATCCGTACGATAAAGCTGTCTGTCAAGTCTGTCAGTTGAATCCGATCGAGCTGCAAAAAGACTACATTATCTGCTTTGATGCAGGGATTTCAGAGAGTGAGTCACATTTTGCTCCAGCACATCTTGGATAGGATCCTAAATAATCAAATTCAGGAACACAATGGCTTATTGAATGATTGGGATAGCTTTAAGGAAGCAGCGACACAGATTACTTTCTTCCTGGTTCAAACACCAGTTTGAGCAATGTTCAAGCAGGCAAAAAACAAAGAAGACTCTTCAGGGAGAAGCTGATATTAGACAATATTGTGTTGTGCTGAAAGTTATGCAATTTTTATTGGACTATGATTTCATTAAATATTTTTTCAAAGCATTTGTTTACCAAAAAGCTTAAAATGAATCTAAAAAATATAATTATTTTTGTGGTATTTTTCTATGCAGTGCAATTAAAAACATTTTAAATTCTGAATGCAAATGAAATATTCTATTAAATTAGAATCATTTTTGACAAATAAAAAATTAATCCATTAGTCTAACTTTTTTCCCCTAAGAATATTTTTTTCTTCACTGTGACACTTTCATACAGGTTAAACAGCTTGCAGCTTTGCCCCTCACAGCATGTCTCTCAAGAAAGAGGAGAAACAGTAATGTGTGTGTGTGTGTGTGTGTGGGGGGGGGGGGGTGTCATTCGAAACAGGAAGTCAACCATTTTGTCAGTTCCTCGCAGTCCCCATTATCATCAGCTCATGGTTTATAATCATACTGTAGCATCAAGCTACAAGGCTTTCTTTTAGAAAGGGGCTGTTTTGACAGGAAGAGCGAGAAAACTCCTTAAAGATGTTTAAAGCAGGTTATTTTTTTAAATGTATTACTGGAATGGTCTGAAGAAGGTAAGGGCCCTGTGAGTTCTAACCTATTTTTCTCCCAAATAAAATTAAAAGCATTTGTTTATAGTAGGCAGCTGTGGTGTAGTGGTAGGACAGTCGACTATGCATCGAAATATTACAAGTTCAATTCCCACCTTGTCTGCCCATGTGTCAAAGTGTCCTTGGGCAAGACACCGGACCCTACCCTGCTTCTGGTGGAAGGTTGGCGCCAGTGTTCGGCTGCGGAGCCATCACTGTGTGAATGTGCGTGTGCTTTGGGTCTTCGAGAAAGGTAGAAAGCGCTTAACAAGTATTTACCACTGTCTTTTACAGAGACACTGAGTATTTGAGCAAAGAATACTTCCACTAGGTTACAGTCTCTCACACTTGACAACTAATATTACGGCTGTAACAGAAATGGTGAGCAATAATAAAGCTATCCAGCTGTGCAGTTTGAGTCAGATTGCAGCTCAGACGTGGAAATTGAACGTGTACATGTATCTATTTGCCCACAAGTAGATGCATCGAAATGGAGCAAAGTAGGAAGCTAGTGGCTCCCCGATTGTAGGTTTATGTCACAACTACAAGCTTTTTCCAACTGTATTTTTTCGTCTTTCCCTGATTCACTATGATTTTAACAAAAACATTTTCCGAAATGCAATTTTAAGCATTATTCTCTTAATATATATCATCCGTCATGAAAAAAATGCCACAAGAACATGTTGAAATCACCATTATCATTATAGTGGGTCTTTAAATAAATAGTATCAAACCGAACTGCATTTATCTACAAGCTGATGTTATCCTAAGACAGAAAAACAGTCTGGTTTCAGCCTAATACTTTTTAAGACTAACAAACGATATGTGCTTTTTAGGGCAGACTGATATCATGAAAGTTTTTGGGTTGTTTACAGTATAAGAGTATTTATTTTTTTTGTTTCGACCACAAATCCCACAAAAATGAATGGAATGATGATTGATTTAACCACAGATGCAAACATCAACACATATTGCGGTTTGAGTCTTTTATCTCTGTGCAGTCTTGGTATGGACTGTTACACCTAAAAAAGTGCATCCCCAGGTCTCAACCAGAAAAAAAAAAAGGAAAGAGGAAAACCCTATGGAAAAGTTGAATTTCATCAATAAGAATAATAATGAAACTCAGATTCAGAGCTTTCTTAATGCTTAATTCTAAGTGCATTTGTAAACCCTACCTCACTGCTCTATAATTCAGCCGTGTGCCGTGCCAAAAGCAGCAGATGAGAGCAGTGTACTTTCAATGTGGGCTGTAGCTACAAATCACTGAGATAGTGGGCGCAAGAGTAAGTCCTGTCGATGGACAGAAGAAAACGTGACTCCGTGGTATGCAGCACCATCACTGATAAGACAGAAAAAAGAGTGAAAATCTACACAACCTGTAAGAGCAGAGACTTCTGAATAACTGTTGATTTAATGATTTGCTCAGTTTTCACACATGCATTTTTCCCAAAAAGAGATACAAAAGGGAGGGAAAGTGACAAAAGTTTTATCAAAACCTTTAAAAAAAAACTATCAGGAAAGATAATGACATGATTGCGGATGCTTTAGCTTGGAATAGCAGGGGTGTGGTGGTGGTGGTTGAACTTTTTCAAACTGTTTCTTAAATCCTGCCCCTTTTATCACCCTATGAATCAGAGCAAACGAAGGAATTTCATCTGACATTTATGACCAAATGCACTTCAATGCAAAAAAAGAATAAATTCACCTCATAAACAACAAATATGCATCACTTGCACATCTTATATTTGAAAGTAACCCAATGCTAAGAATGCCAAACCACATATGACTTTTCAACTGTAATCTGGGCAAAGCAAAGGTCTTAGAAACTTGCCGTGTTGTGGATCATGTCAAAACAAAGTCTTTGTCTCGTGAATGGCTACAAAGTGACTAAAGGCTTGACTTTTTCTCTTCACAATTTGGATTATCACGGCTATCAAGATGGCTAGTTTGGACTCATACTTGGCATGTTTGTGAAAGCATGCAAAAAGATACTCTTTGCAAGCCGAAGCCCGTGTACTCTCTGTGACTGAGGGCCTTTCCACGTTGTAATCCACACCAGATGTTGAGCTTTAGATATGCAGTCGTTGGAAGGAGCAGAGTTGGACATATGGTGCAATAGTCACATATTATGATGGCCAAGGAAAAGGGGGGGGGGGGGTTGGAACGTATCGTATCAGGCTGTGAAATGTTCTCAAGCACTTGTGACAGTTAAATCCCATACTTCTGGTACCTTATGAACATTTGTTTTGACTTCAAATCCTGTTTTTGATTTCCATGAAAATAAGATTTTCCCTGCATGCTTAATCTCTTCTTAGTCTATTTTGGTCTTCACCTTAGAGTAGAGAGTGTGCACCAGAATAAAAGTTTGGAAACACGGTCAAACACAAAAAACATTACTAAATTTAGAAAGCTAAAACTGAGAGAAAATGTTCCTAAAGCTATATACGTGAAAATATCCTGAAATACTTTTGTTTACCAAAAATGACCATTTTCTCCATTGAGTCATCAGTAAGCTGACTTGTGGGGCTGTTGTTTTAAAAAATACATTAAACAGTGTGCTATTTCCTGAAGTAAAAAAAAAAGAAGTTGTATCACACAGAAACTTTATAATTTCCCTGTTTTTTTCAAGAATCATCTTATGTCATCATAGATGAGCTGCTGTCACAAAACACTGTTTACAGTTTTCTTCAACTGCCTTTCTGTTTTTGGCTACTGTGGGGGTCCAGGGTCAAAACGAAGCTATTATTTCCATATCTTAAGTAAGCCGTGTTACAGTGGAAGTTGATACGCACTGTATAAGCCCTCTGGATGAGGATCAGAGGTGCTCAGCCAGCTGAAAGCAATAACTTTAGAAAAAAAAAGGAAACGACATTGGGTCTGAAGACTTCAGTAGCATAATCAGACTTGAAGGCAGTGTTGTTCAGCATGCCGGGTCTCTTTATTCGCTAACACATCCGATTCAGATGGATTTTTGTCAGCGAACCTATAGATTCCAGCAGTCAAATCCAATTAACATACACTGTTATATTGTAATAATATATTGAGTTTGAAGTATCTTCTAAGGACATTCCATAGATAAAAACAGGTATAAAACACAGTCAACTACCATATGGGTAAAATTAAATCATCTGATAATCATCTGATCATCTTTTGATCTATTTTTAAAGCGTTCCAGTTGGTCCTTTTTGTATGATTATGACGTTTGTTGGCAAAAATAAAAAAACTTTGTCGTTTTCTAGGACATAGTTTCTGCAGAGCGGCAGGAGGTATGTTTTGGCATGTGCAACTAGGATATGGACCAGTTGAAGCTTTTTAAAGGATTTGTGGGGGAAGGCCAAAGAGGAGAGAATTGCAACTGCAAATATGGCTGGTGACAAGGCTAGGCTCAAGATGGAGGCAGTATTGGAGGGGGTTGATAAGTGGCAGATGGAAAATAAGAAAAGAGAATGTGGAGAACAACATCCAGACTAACTTGGAAGGTGGGGATAACCATGGAGTTATTGATAGTCAAAGAAATGCTATTTTGATTGGGAGTGATTGAGTACCAACAAATGGAAGTTCTGTTTTGTCACTGTTAGGTTTGAGGAAAAACCAATATCTAACGTCTGTTAGTCAACTGGGGAAGAAGAGAGGGAGGAGAATTGACCACAAGAATTAGACAGTTACCCCGTCTGTGTTTTAAATAAGAAGTACCCGCTGGTACCAAAAAACCAAAATCCCAGACTTCTATAGAGACATTTTTAGATATTACTCAGTCATTCTACTTGTAAGAATATCAATTCTCGTTCTAATATCTTTTATAACATGTTCTTGCTAATCCTAGATTTTGTTTTCTTTAGTATAAATTCTTTAAGTTATAAACTCACCAATCAGGTGCCTCAATAAAAGGATGTGGTTTCACACTGAATCCTAGAAATGTTTTATTGACATATTCTCCTGAAGCCTCTTTCAAATAGTAGGGGTGTAGACATCCAAAAAGTCCACTCCTGATTGGCGAAAGTGGTTGCCATAGAAATGTAGATTCAGGCTGACTCGGACCAATCACCACTTACTGACAATTTTTGATTTTGACATGGTGACATACGTATCTTGAAAAAATGGTGACTGAATTGACTTCATTTTGTTGGAGCTGGAATTAAGCCATTATCTATTGGTGACATAACACTCATTCAGTCTAGTTCTCATATACACTCAATGGTAGGGCTGTGGATCGTTACCTAGGTGATGATCCAATTTGATTCATGAATCAAAACTAATACTTAACAAATCAAACCTCGATTCTTAGATTGTAAAATAAGTCTGAATGGTTGCCTTATCTATATCTTTTTACTGCATGCATTAAAATTAAAACAATATGTATTTTCTCCCCATACATACATATATGTACCTTTATCTTGAACGGGAGCTCAGAATGCTAACCAAAGTGCAGAAGTCTCAAATACAGTAATAGACATGAGCACCGTGCTTTCATGTAGATAAAAGAAATGCCGTGGTAATCTGAAAAAGTTTGAAAAAGGTTTTATAGTGTGTAGTTCTGGGAATAAAAATACATGAAGATAGCATCACTTTTGCATTGCATCTGATTAGCTTTCCATAGACTCGAAGTGTCCCACTTCAGTCCACCCTGGGCACTTCCTGTTGGGCCACTCCTCTCCTCTTCATTTGTGGGGAATGCTGGATCTCAGTGGAGTCTGGCTCAATTCTATCTTGGCTTGGCATGATTGTGGTAGAGCTCGACTGAGTCTAGGTGGGTTTGATGTTATCAAAGGTCCTTGTTGGCTGTGGTCATAGAAAGGGGGGGTGGCGTCCGGGAGTTGGGCAGCAGCTCTTTTTCTAATGACCCTGCGTCGGCTGGTAATTGTTGCCTTGGCATGCGCTCCAGTCTGTGTGCATTCCAGGACCAAGCAGTCATGATCAAAGTTCTCTCAAACTTAGGAACACCGTAACCCTTTCTGTAATAAAGAAGACGCGGGGACAGAGGCCGCTTGGTTTCGCTGTGGATTAAAGCCACCCTCTAAAGCTTTGGCTCCTTTGCAGATAATACACAGGGGGCCATTATCCAGGAAGAAAGATGGAATTGGGGATTAACTTAGCTGGCTGATCATCAGAATCTGAGCCATGTAATATTTTTGACTTGCCACACGTGCACTAATAACTAATGATGGATATTTTGTTAGAGGAATTATTCTCACAGAATCTCTTTCATTGACAAAAAAGAAGGTCTGTTTTTGTAGGATGTGACAAGTGGTCTGTGTGAGAAGGCTCAAAGATAGATCAAAGCTCTGTCATTGCAACAACATCAAGACACTTTTTGCAGATTCCTGATACTTTAAGCATGCAGCCATAGGTATGTAAGTCAAAAGAACTTCTTAATTTTTCACCAGAAAGTTAATAGAAAACAGTAAGAAAATATGTGTATTACATTGAAAACACTTGGTAGATGTCAATGAGGCCGGTGAGATGAGAATAGTCAACTGTATTTGATTTATTCTTATGCTGATTTGCTGCTCAGGTTTAAATTTTGTTGGATAAATGAACTGTCTTTACTATTGAATGTTTCTTTTTTTTTTTTTTTACAAAACCAGCAACAATTGTATAATCACAATTTCCCTTTAGTTGAGAGAAAACCTTGATGCCTTTGAAAATCTTATCACACAGTTAATCAATAATGGTTTTATAAGTTTATTGCACTTTTATTTTGTAAATTTGAATGAAACACAGTTCCTTTAGAACCCCCAATCTACTACATGTATTTTTATTGTCTTTGTCCTTCATTGTTGTTGCAGAAATTGCATGAAATAAACAGAATCAATCAATCAAATGTTGTTGTTTTTTTTCATTTCATTTTTTAAAATAAGTTGTTCCATTCTTTAGTTGAGCGAACAATAAAAGCTGAAGGCCTCTTGTGTGTGCGGAGGGTCGGTGTGTGTTTGGGGGGGCATTGTATGTATTTTATAATTTTTGTCTTTTGTCTTTTTCTTGGTGTTTAAATTCGGAATTTTTTTATGTGATGCACTTTGAGCTACTTTTATTGGAAAACTGATGCATAAATACAGTATGATTTACATTGATTTTTTTTTCTGATTTCTGAGATCCTTTTTTAATTTTTATCATCATCTTTGTCCCTGGAAAAATGAATGATCAGAAAATATTTGCACTTTTCTGGGGTTTGATGAAGCTGCTTCCACATTTGGCAGCAGCATCTGCAGAAGATTTTAAGCTGCACAGAATATTCATACACAGTCGAACAAACACAAACATATCTGCTTTCGGGGGTCATGTGAGGAAGCGTAAAATCGCATTATTTGTGGTCTTGTTTACCTAACCCTTTCAGCTTTGTCATGGTGAATAATGCAAATACTAGCCCAGCTATGACCCAGCTCAGAGGTTAAGTGGTGGCAAAATGCAAAAGCTAAACATGCAAGTCAAACAATCTGTCCTTGTACGCATGAGGAGCTGGGAGTGGCCAATAAAGCCAGAAAACACTATGTTTTGGTTGCAAACAATTGACCGGCTGCGCAGACACAGTGGCTTTTGCTCTTAAGGTGTGCATATAAAGCGTAGTCTTGATAATCTTTGTGGTTCAGAAAGTAGAGTGAGATTAAGCCCTTAACCCTTTCAGAGAGAGGAGGCAAAGAGCCAGCTTTTCTCTGCTGGAGCCTGTCCTGGGCTCTTTGTCCCATCGCCGAGGCCAGCTGTCAGCGTTCCTCAGATGAGGAGATGAATGAACATCCCTTGAGCAGTGCGTCTGCTCCCTCTGTTTCCATGCTGGACCTCTTGCTGTGAAAATCATCACTTCGGGGCAAAGCAGAGCTTTACGGTAGAAGTAAGCACTAAATTACTGTGTCATATGAGAATTAAAAGCTTAGAGGTGGAGTGATTTACCTTTTAGAATTTATCTGTACAGTTGGTAGATATTGTTGCCTCATCATCTTTGATTTTGTTTAACACATTTACGCCTATTGATGCAAATATAAATCAAACCACTTAAGCTCCAAAATCATCTTGATTTAGGATGTTTGTTGTTAGAAAGGGGAAAAAAGCAAGGGAGAACACATTTATTTTTTAAATAGTTTCATTTGTAACAATGAATCTACACCTCTGAGGAACAGAGAGATCTACTTTACTCTTCTCCACCCCTCCACTCTTCCTCAGGGAGCATCTCATTTGACAATCATGCTTCTCTCCCACAGTGAAATGTAAATTTGGACACAAATCAGAGCCTGCAACCTTTGAAACACCTGTGACCCTATTAACAAAAATATTTTAGCCTGAAACTCAATGCAGCACACATCAAACAGAGAAGAAAATGTCAGTTCAAATTTGAAGCATTTCTTCCCTCAGTTCTGCATTTAAAATGACTGGTTTGAAAAGTTTGCACTACAGGAAGCATTGAGGAACCATAAAACCAGCCAGCACAGTCCCTTATTTTTTTTTCAAATCATATTTTGGCGTCATTTGTTGTGGAAGAGGTTTGGATTCGTTGCTTATGTAAATCATTTTGTCTGGCAAATGAAGAATTCCAACTATTTAGAGTCAAAGTAGCTCACTTTTTAAAAAAAAAAATATATATTACATTCATTTCAATTCTACATCCACCCATTTATCTATCCTGTCTTTTATCCAGTGTGGGTCCTTGGGCAAAACCCTTGTCCCTACTGCCAAACCATGTAGCCACAAATCTGTTCTTCCCTGTGCCAGTCCCCAGTCCGAATAAAATACAGGGTTAAATCAGGAAGGACATCCGGCGTAAAAAATCTCTGCCAAACCTCCTGTGGCGACCCCTGAAGAGATAAGCTGAAAGGTGAACAACATAAGATGTTGAATAATATATTTTTTAAAAGAGACCCTACATACAGACATACATACATATGTCATGATTCGGGCGAAAGTTCTGAATGACCCAGACGCTGGAACCTGGAAAGAGGCTAGGACTCAACGGTAAGTTTAAAGAGATGTAATTGGAAACAGGGGTTGACAGGCTTTTTCCTAGGTGAGGAGCATCGGCTGGCTGGAGGGTTCTTGAGGCGGTTTACCCCGAGGGAGGACTGCGGCGATGGTGGACAGCGACCAGGTGAGTATCCAAACAGGTTTATTTCCTGAAGCAGAGCGAGAGAAGCAATGAGCAAAAAGTAACGAGACAAGAGTCAAAACATGAGCTGACCAGACTATGCACCATAGGAGGAACAACGAACTGGTACCGGCTGATGATCCAGGGGGAGCTTATGAAGGCAGGAGAAGATGAGGTAAGTGGATCCAGCTGGTCGCCCAAAACAGGAAGGAGGGGGGAGGAGGGAGAAGCAGCCAGGAAATGATAACATACATAATGCACATACATACATACATACATACATACATAAGATACATACATACATACATACATACATACATACATACATACATACATACATACATACATACATACATACATACATACACACACACACACACACACACACACACACACACACACACACACACATACATACATTAAGCATACATACATACATACATACATACATACATACATACATACATACATACATACATACATACATTACATACATACATACATACATACATACATACATACATACATACATACATACATAACTGTGTCAGTGGTACAACTGCACTCTTTATTTGCACTCCCAGGCTAAACTGTAGGTGGTCTATTCACACCTGCCTCTGCATCCTGGCCTGCCAGCCATGCCAGCTGCACGCAGCACTGTCACTCACTCAACACCCTGTCATCACAACACCTCCATATCACAGATACCCCCCCAGCCTTGATTTTAGAGCTGCAACTGACCAATCAGTAAGAAAAAACACTATTACTGTTAGAGATAGTGCATAATCTGTTTAACAGCATCCGTTTCAAATGCTTTACAGTTATTGCTGTCATCTAAGCTTCTTGTGTTTGAACATTTGATATGATGTGTTGATTTAAACTCCATGATACACAAAGTCAAATTCAACTTTATGCCCAACGGACACGATTTCCCACAATGCAACAGACGAAGAAGATTCTCACAGTCACCCTGTGATTATCTATGACTCCTAAAAGTCTTACAAAATAGTATAAGACACACAAAAGTCAGGTATTTGAGGTTACATCCACGTAGTCAACTATGTGTTTGCCTAGAGGAATATATGACGGAGGACTCGGGACAGTTGAAAGAAAAGGTCAGGTCCAGCTGTTTTCTTCCTGCCGATCACAAAGCTCTGAACTCTGTGAATGATCATTGCCTCCTGACTAGGAGGCGAGATCTGCTGTCAGCGGCTCGTAGGAACAAACATGTCCATCCCTTTTATCTGAATTCTCCGGATGACTGGCTTCACCTTCTCATCTGTGCAGTGTTGAGGTTTTGGTGAATCAGCAGCTGTTGCCTGTAGGGCAGCTGATCCTGCACGGTACAAAGTTATCCAAGCATCTGGAAAAGAAAAACAGTGCTAACAACTAAATTAACAGCCGCGATAGTGACCTCACAACAGGAAACACCTCCTTCCAGATGCTTTTACTCCTCTGGATCTTCAACTAAAGCTTACAGGAACAGTCTCGAGACATCCCATGATGACTTGAGGGTGATTTACCAGCATACCTCCCCTCCCCAGTGCGATTTCCAGAGCTGTTGCTCTCTGTTTGCCCCCGTGGATCAAACGTCCCATCCCGAGCTCTGCCGATTACCAAGCCTCCTTATAAGGTCTGATCAGAGAAAGCAACAAAAAGAGATCCCTACCAGCCCGTTCCCTCTATTTACTCAGAGCTTCAGTGCACCAGTCATGGAAACCCCCCCAATCTGACTTTAAAGCTCAAGAGCTGCCTTTATCGTCAAACAGACCTGGTGCTAAATATTTTTTTCACCTTTGACAGCCCACAGTTATAGTATCTAAAGAAATAACCATGTAGTCAAACGTTTATGATTTTCTAACGAGTTCCATAAATAGTAAAATAAAAATGAGGAGATTTGATTTAAATGGTGCTGCAGAAATGATGAAGATTTATTGTGCAGCCTATACAAAATTGGCAGCCGTTTTTCCAGCACGTGAAAGAGGAATTTCCTGAGCTGGAGGGCTGTTAACCTGAATCTCAGGGTTAATTTGTGAGGAAAAAGGTAATGTGACTTCTTCACTGCCTCGATTTGGATTCATGGCCGGTTGAATAAACATTCATTCAGAGAGCTCCTTATGTGAACAGTACCTGCATTCAGCTCTGCTGCCTCCCTCAAGGCCCTGTGAGCCACTTGCTCCAACATCTGGCAACCCCTGATCACAATCATTTTTAGATTTTTTTAATTTTTAGGTGTCAATGTGGATACTTTTGTATTCTATCACACCAGCTGATTCGTTACAGTTCAGGGTTCTTTTGGATCGTTTTTTATTTAATATATTTTTTTTGTATTTATGGATTTTCTCTGATGGTGTAAAAAACAAAATTAAAGATTATACATTTTGAGTTTATTGGTGCAATACTGGTGTAATGAACCAAAATTGAGAATCTTAGTGAAATACCGCAATCATCCTTTAATCTAAATTAAAATTGTTCCAATGTGCTCTTTTAAGTATGATAATGACATTTTGAGTCAAAAAAAAAAAAAAACTGTGTTGTTTTCTAGGAAAAGGGTGAGCAATATTGGAGCTATCCAACCCTACAGTTTTGATCCAGATTCCAGTTCAGATGATTAAAACAAAGACGTACATGGATCTAGTTGTCTACAAGTGGATGCTTCAGGGAGCTGGTGGTCCACTGATGATAGCTTCTACATCAAAAATACAATCAGTTTCAAACTCAATTTCTACATCTACTCTGGATTCACAATAAATAAAGAAATACTCAGAAATTCAAATTTTCTTCTTAAATATGCTCAATCATCAGAAACATGCTGTGAGAACATGTTAAAAACACCAAAAACAAATTTTTCATAATGTATTTGTTAAAAGTAACCTTTTTGGATTTCTCTATTAAAAAATAAAGTTTCACACGAAGCTAAGCAATGGCCCCCAAAACCTAGCATTCAGAAAAGGAAAACAATCTGAATTGATGATTCTAACAATGTTAGAGAACTGTAATTAAATTAGAATTTCAAGCTCTGAAAGGTTTTTCCTTTGTGCAACAACAAATTGCATTTTGAGTCATCCAAATAAATAAAGACCTCTGAAATATGAATCCTAATTTCTTTTTGCACAGTAATGTGTTGTTGATTTTCCCCAACAACATTTTCTTAGGTACCGTTGTCCTGTCTGACATCATAAATCACTGGTTCAAGTCTTTGCTATGAGCTATAGGTGCAAGACAAACGTTATATAACATGCATTACCTCTACATAAATCTGCAAAGTTCAATTTTATGGAAATTCTCTGGATAATTTCTTTATTTTTAATCCCACAAAGCGAATAGAAGAATTTGTAATCCCTTCATATTGCTAAATCGCAACATAGCATTTAATCCAGGACTCACATTAGTTAAAAGTCAAAACTTAAGTCTGTGTAATTGACATCAGGATCTTTACCAAACAGGTTAAACAGTCTAATCAATGAGCCAAATGTTGATGCTCTTGGCTGGGATGTTTGTCTGCATTAGGAGACGGGGCTCATTTTCTTAAACTAAAGGTCTCAGACAAGCATTTGTACAGATAATGAGGCAGTGGAGCCGGACAGCGGACAGTTAGACCTGTGTGTTTGTGAGCAAGTGTGTGTTAATCAGCAGCAGCCGTCAGTGCATCATGTCTTGCATCAAAGTTGGCAGACGGTAACTATTTCTGCTGCAAACAGAGGACAGTCTTAAGACGTTGGCAAACCTTAGCGGTGTGCAGATGCTTGTTCAACAAGTTAATTTCGAAATCCTCTGCTGTAGTTATTGTCAGAAAAAAGAGAGAAAAAAGCTGAACATTAAAAAATAACATTATGCTGTTTCCCATTAGACAGAATCCCCTGCTTTGAGTCTTGACTTTTATGATTGTGAGTTTACAGGCCCCTTGTGAATGCACTGCAACATGTTAATGTGGGGCAAACCTGTTAAAGAAAAGGTATGCACGTTTCTTTGTATGTATGTTAGCAAGTAAATTCAGCCAATTACCCAGGCAGCCAGCCAGTAGGGCCCTGGGGCGGTCTAGGTAATTACTGGCAAGTCATGAAGGGCAAATGGAATGTTTATTCTACCCCTGGGTCAAGAGGCATTATGAGAGCGCTCTTCAAAAAGCCTTGACAAGATTTGCAAAGAGCCACTTTGTTGTTGTTGTCTCTGTTTAAACGATAATTAGCTTTTCACTGTCGCTGAGGTAGAAACCTTTCTGTGTGTGCACCTTTGGGGCCTGTAAAGAAACGACACACTTGTGTTTGTGGAGCAGGGAGAAATAATTTTGCTGTTTTCTCCTAGGCAGTTACGTACAACCTCTGTCAGTCCCCCCCCCCCCCCTCCGTCATGTGTCAGAATAACAGGCCGTCTATCTATCACGTTTCAGTGGCAGCATGCAGGTAAACACTCAGGCTATAAACAGCTTTGTTTGACAATTCCACCCACGCTTTATGTAAAGCTCACAAATTCAGGATGCTGAGTAAGATCTTCAGGCATAACTGTCAGCTGCTTAGGCTGTGGCCCGACCTATGACCCATGGAGTCAAGGTTTCGCCACGTGGTGAACCTTGTTACATTGAAGGCAGACCTTCTACAACTGAGTGAGAACAAAGCAAATGCCTTGAGGGCTTAAAAGAGACATTTGCCAGTGCCCTAAGCCCCAAGCAAGGACTACAAAACTCCTTGTTAGCAAAAGAATATCCTTTTTTAAAATTGTCCTTGCTTCTATTACTGTATATTATCAAGTTTACGTCTCTATTCTGGTTTTCATCCAGTTAAAGTTTAGTCTCATTTTTAGAGTTGGGATGTTTTATTTGTTTTAATATACGGCTTATGCTGTGTGAGCAGAGGAGCTTTTTTGGCAGCAAAAAAGCTGCTATTTGTTTCCTGAAATTGGAATCCCATTTTTTTATATTTTCGATTTTTTGGACACTCTATCAAAATATAAATTTTTGTATTATGTCATTTTAAATTCTCTTTATTGTTCTTACATTTTTTTCTATTTGAACAAGCAAATATGGCAGAAGTTCCTTTCAGTTCATTAAAAAATAAACTAATAAACTGCATCCACTGCCACCAGGTAAAGTCACTATTTGAAATGAGACTATACTTTGTATTTTTCTCTCTAAAGCAAAAAAATAAACCTTATTTGGCATTTTCAAGCCCAGATGTTTATCTTGGTAAACTGGCAACCCAATAAAACTGCTGTTTCACAGTCAAAGGCCGCTCACTCTAGTGACATGTTTGGCGACATCCACGGTTCTAAAAATTCTCTGAAATAATATTTCCAAACTGAAACAGGGCAACTGTCACAAAGTACATCTTAGGAACAGAAAAAACTTGGATTTTAACATTTAAACCTTTTTTTTCCTTTACCGTGAAAAATTCTGTATAAAAAGACTAAAATCCTGACAGACCTTCTTTAGTACAGATCCTACTGAACATCTGCTGTGTGGGAGAGTTTCAGGCAGGATCAATGTGAGCCATGTATCTCCTTCTGTAATCTCTGTTTTCTCTGCATATGGTGTACTGGTGAGTAATAGATGCTGTTCCTGACAGACAACTGAGATGATAAAGAAATAGGGGTTTAGTCATACTTTCCAAAGAACTGATAGCATCAGTTTCCCTTATTTTCAGAGAAAGTGTGACAAACAGTAGAATCCAAGTTATTGTTTCATTTAAGATCATTTCTTATTGGGTTTTCTCTTTGCTTCAAGGACAGCACAACAACAACAAAAACACTCATCTGGAAACAAATCAAACTATAAATTTTAGGCCCTCACAGGGACTTTGCTCTACAGAAAGCTGTGCAGTGGTCTGTTAGACACTATTTGGTGCCGTGACCTTGGATAACCTGCTGCTGTTTAAGTAGAAACTCATTTGCTCATTCACAAATCACATCATCAGCGAGAGGAACCGGAACAGACAGTGTTGTTTTGATAGCCGGCCCTGCTCAGGGTTGTCTGTGTGGTGCCACAATCTCAGCTCCTCGTCGAGACAGCACATCTCTCTGGAATGAGGTCATCTGGGTGAAGCCGGGTGCATGGGGGGCAATTGCCCAACTCTGACAAATACAGATACTGAAACAAAAGGAGGCAGTCACACAAATCATACAAAATGATACAATCCGACTTTTATCTTATTCAGGACTGTAGATAATGGCACAATTGTGAAGGGTCTATCGGGAGGTATTGTCAAGAGGATTTTATTCTTCTTTTTTGCGTTTATTATGTTTTATATGACACATGGATTTGTCCTTACCTCACCTATTATCAGAGGACTTACTTTTTGGGCAAAAATTACAAATGTTTGACTCAAGAAAAAGTGGGAAAAGGTTTGCTGTTGCTCTCATTACGTCATTACGATTATCGTCTCCTTTAAACTCAAGTGAGCTTGAATGCTTGAGTCATTGCTACCATGGCAGCAGACATGACAGTCTGACAGAAGTAAGAGAAAACTCATTTTCTGGTCCACAAACTGCGACGTAGCCTCATCAAGGTTTAAACACCAGGCATGGCAGTGTTCTACAGCGCGGCAAATCCCAATGAATGATGAAAATATTTTTTTGAAAATAAAAAACAAACAAAAACAAAAGGTTTTTGTTCTCCATTTTATGTGGGATAGTTCGGCAGGAGAAAAGCCTCAGACACTATAACCAAAACTAAAGTAATATGCCATGATATGTACGGTTAAGCTTATTGACAGACACTCTTTCCAAAGGTTTTGATGGAAAAACCTCAAGTGTAGTGTAGTACTTAACCCTTGTGCTATCCTAGGCACTTTACCATTGAGAGTTGGGTCATCTAGACCCACTAGACAGTGCTCTGAACCTTTTTTCTTTAATGATTTGTTATCTTCACTGGTGTCCATGGATTACATGAAATCTTTCCACCTTTATCCACCTTTGTCATGGTAGGGAGAACACGTCAATGTAAGGGTGGGGTCATCTTAGATAGCACAAGGGTTAAATGTTAAATGTACAACAGGATTAATGGCAGATATGACTGTCAGAGGCCGAAGCTCTGTCTCCCCCTCTGGTGACTAGCGGGAACCGTCTCCAGAATTCTGAGTGCACTACATCTCCAAGCAACCCAGGCGCACATTTTCTGGATGCCACACACACCTGACTTTCATTTGCAATCACTCACAGTACACTTAAGCACTGCACTGAGCCTCACACAGTACGATGTTTGTGCCACTCTGCCATCATTACAGAGCATTATATCTGGATCTGATCTTGTGATTTCCTGACTCTGTTTTGTCTCTGACTCGTTTGCCTCCCACCTGCCACCAAATCTCACCTGGATCCTTACTACTCTCATTTCCCGTCTGATGCTCCCATGCCTGTTATTGACTTCTGCCTGCCTGACCCTGATTTAACTTTGTGGACTTTTAGCTGTACTAATAAAACCTGCTGCAGTTGGAACCAGCCGTCTGCTCGTTTTGTGACAGTGACTTGTAGATTTAACCCTTGTGGTATCCTATGACCCCACCCTTACACTGACGTGTTCTCCCTACCATGACAAAGGTGGATAAAGGTGAAGAGGATTTCATGTAATCCATGGACACCAGTGAAGATCACAAATCATTGAAGAAAAAAGGTTCAGCTCACTGTCTAGTGGGTCTAGATGACCCTATTCCCAGTGTTAAAGTGCCTAGGATAGCACAAGGGTTGAGATCATACCATGTTTAGATCTGATGAAGCACTGAATGATATTTCCAGTTCTAGCAAAACTCTAAACATAAGACCAGAACACAGAATTTTTCCATGACCATCAATTTTTACAAAAAATGTCCTTCTCAAAAAAAAAATAGAATAGAAAAGTACAATTTCTTGTTCTAGGTGAAAAATATGGCAATGGAACTAGTGGAATTTGTCTTGGCAAGATTATTTTTTTTAATAGGTTGTGATGTCCTGCCCTTTTAATACCACATCAAATCTTGAAGTTAGCTGTAAAGACTCATATTTAGAGATACTGGTTTGTAATTGGAAATATAACATTTGATAATTAGTGTGTATTGGTCAAAAAAGTATGTATATCTTTCAAATAGCTTTATTTTAAATGCGGCTTAAAAATTATATGTAATTGTGTGTTTAATATAAAACTTCTGTCCTGCTGCTGTTAAACGCTTTAGTACTTTGTTATGAGTCAAATGAAACTTTGTAGTTTCCCTAAATCTCAGAAGTCTTTTTCTTACAACAGAACCACTCCACATTCAAACATAACACTTGCGCCTAAAATATTGTGAAGTTTAAAAAAATAACTTGGTTCAATAGAGATATTGCATGAAATAGAAGGTTTTTACTATCAAATGACTCAACAAAATACTCGAGATTGGTTGTTTCAAAACAAGCCAATATATTTTGATGACCCACACCAATGAAAATTGTGTTTTTGGTGTTTATAACATTTGTAGTATTTCTATGATGATGGAAGATGTATATAAAGAAAATTAAGCTTTAAGTTGTATTTCTAAATATTTCTTTAGACAAATAGGTGTGAATCAGAGCAGACAAAACAATGCTGTTGGAAGAAGCTTGTGGTAATGACGTAGGTCCTACAATCGGCAAGCCACAAGCTCCCTGCTCTGCTCCATTCTGATGAGTCCCCTTATAGACAAATAGATCCATGTACGTATTTGTCTTCTGAGCTGGCATCTGGCTCAAAACTGTATGGCTGGCAAGCTTCAATACTGCTCGCAATTTTTGTTGCAGCGGTAATGTTGAATTGGAGTTAAAAGGGGCTGTAAGCCAGCAGGAGAGTGTGTAAACAGATGGATGATGGGAAATGGAGGTGGGCCTACTCCTCCTAGGTTCTGCCCACAACTCAGAGGCACATTTCTAATGAACTACTGCTGCTCTGCACCAATTGTGTCCTCGAAAATGACACAAGTTTATTTTTTAGTTTTAACTAAAAATAACATAATCATTATTGAAAGACCACTGGAAACACTTTTAAAATAGATCAGAAGATTATCAGAGTGAAACTTTAATGAACAGTTACTAGAAAAGTAGTTTTGTCATATATCAAGTGTAATAAGCTATTCGAACTAGAAAGTAGACGAAAATGCTTGGTGAGATTTTGTGATTTTGCAATGAGACAATGCAGTTAGCTAAGGATGTGTTAAGCCAAGTGGTAAAATATCTGCAAAGTGAATGTCCTGATTCAATATACACCACAGCATTCTTACTGTTTTCTTGGCTGTACATCTCATTCAAAAAAGTTAGCATCTAAATATAACAAAACCTTAGACTTGTCACTATGATATTAAACGGTCTGTAGATTTGTGGACTAAAGAGCAATGATGTCATGGAAGAAGTTCTTTTTAGCTCTAAATTCCAACTCCATATCTTTCACCTGAAAGAAGCTTAAAGCATTTTTCTTGGAAAACGTGTTTCTGGTATTTGGATAGATTAAAAAAGGGTAAGATGAGGAATGAAAAGCAAATAAATGAATGAGTTCCATCAGGAGTTTTATCAGGAGTGCACTTGGACGAGGAATGCAAGTTCACTTCCTTACCTTCTGTATCTGACTGTAATTACAGGCCTGAATATTTCCTGCTCGAGTCCACAGTATTAAAGAACTGATAGGGCCCCCACAGCTCCAAAAAAGAAAAATCCGGTCTGTCCATCTATTTTCACCAGTCCACTAATGGCTGAGATAAAAGTAGTGTAGATTTCTCTGATAAATGAAGGGCTAAGAAATGTGTTTATCAAAGCTTTCCTTACAGTTGTCAAATGTGCCAGAACAGCTCAGATCAGTGGAAAAAGCTCCATATTTCGGGCACCGTTTAACTGAAATATGTGGAAATGAATTATCTGGGTGTAAAAGTAAAAGCTGGCACTTTTTTTTTAACTGGCATGCAAAGATTTGAGAAAACATTTTTATGCTGCTTGGAAAGGTGGGGGAATGAAAACAACGTGGAATGAATGCAGGGCCTCAGACTGCTGTGTCCAGCATGTGCTGACGAAAGCCAGAAACCAGATCTGATTCACACTCCTGAACACCAGCCCTTGAATCCACCAGCAAATCCGTCCACTCATGCACAAACACCGGGGAAAATTGCTTATGAGGCTAAAAGTGCAAAACCTTTGGCATCCAGCAAAGTAGAACCTGAAAAGATGTCATTGTTTAATGCTCTTTACTCCTTGTAAACAAAATATAGAACAACTATAATAAACATTTCTGAATTTTAATGCTTTTTGAATAATAGTAATAATATTGGACTGATTTTTCTGCGCTTTTCCAGACGCTCAAAGCGCTTACATTGTGTTTCCATTATTCATTTACTCCTCATTCATACTTGGTGATGGTAAGCTACTGATGTAGCCACAGCTGACCTGGAACAGACTGACAGAATGACTAATTGTACGATGCAATAATAAAGCAAGCATTTACTTTCTTGATACCTAAAGGTCAATGATCAAGCCAACATGAAGTCTCTAAATGTGCACTATTGCTGTCGGGGTTCAAACCGAGTTTTTGTTCCTCGCCATCATCCAGGACCAATCACGGTTTGAAAGAAGAGAGGAGAGCTGAGTTGGCAGAAAAAGGCGAGCAGTCAGGGAAATCCAGGATGAAAGTACAAGTTCCAGTGGCACAGATGGAGCATGACCCCATATTTAATGAACATTTACCTGTAAGTTACAAATTTCCAATAAATCATCACGTCATTGACAGTGACAGACCCTGAAAAGACAAGTCCAGAAAAATGTAGACTTTGGTGGTATTCTGTGTAGCAAGTGAATCAAAGGGGAAAACATTATTTTGTCATTTTACAAACAAATGTTTTTTTACTGAATAAATCCTTATAGATCTTTGAGTTTGAAACAAATCCTGAATAATCTGTGTTAAATTGTTAGTTGCGGTGTATGATAATAAGATTCAAAGTGCAGAGCAGGGACGCATTGTAGGATTAAGGTTTTGTCATGTGATTGGCGATTGTATTGTATTGTATGGCAGTGGACCAGTGTGTGTGTGTGAATGGGACTGTAAAGTGCTTTTTGCCTTGATCAAGGTAGAAAAACGTTACATAGGTATACATCATTTCTGCAATTGAAACCTACTGATATTAGTTTAGACTTACAGGCTGTGTTCTGTCCAGCAGTAAAACTGATTTTGTTTTTAGTGACCACAGATGAAGCCTTTTATTAAGGGATTTAGGATGTTTCAACAATATACAGAATATACATTAGACCTCGCAACAATATACACTCCAACACACATGCACACAGACACATCCCTGAGTTCTCTGGCAAGACCAGGAGCTGGGGATCACAGATACTTGTCCTTGCCCTCGATTACTGGGCCTCACCAAAACTCCAACAGTTGGTGGTCCTGGTCGGGCCATGTTGGCAATGCTATTTTGGGACCTCCACTTCTCTTGGCGTCCTCCTCCTGGGCTGGGTTGGGCAGCCCCTTCCTTGTTTTCTACTGGACCTCCTCAATCTGCCCGGAGTTCCTCTATCTGCTATACCGTACGGGTGTTGGGGGTCCTGGCTACCTCTGCTGCTTCAGCCCCTTTACACAAATAGCAAACAAGACTGAATTAAATGTTTTACATGTATTGGTTTGTATGCATAAGTATGTGTGTGTGAACTGTAGTTGTATTATGTACCTGTTGACATGTTTGCATGTGAACATTTTTGGAGACAACAGGTATGTTGGTAACATCTGGGTGAGTGTGAGGACAGGCCCCGCCCCTTTTAGACTAACATTTACACCTGACAGTAAGGAGTATAAACTTCCAGCAACTTTATGATTCTACCCCACTATAATCATTCTTCTATTCCCTTAACCTCCACTTTTCCCTCCTCTTTTGTGCCCTTACCGCCCCCCCCAACATGCCTTTCTCTTCTTCACTCCTCTTCCTAAACCCAAATTACAAAAGGGGTTTATACAAATATACACATTGTGAATCAGATTATTCATAACCCCAGTAAATCGTAAAATATGTCCTACACAAGAGGCCTTCACCTCTCATCCGTTTGCTCAGCTGTTAGACAGGACAAGTAAATAAAGAAGGATGTTTCAATGACCAAAACAATATAGTTTAATAGTAAAGGATATCTGCTGTGAAAACCTTGTTTTTCATTTATGAAATTATAAGACTGTAATTTTTAAAAGTACAATGTTTTATTTAAAAAAAAAAATTCTTCCATGACTCATTAGTAACTGCAATGTAACACATTAATCAATCCATCTTACTGTTCCATGCAGCACCTGCTCTCCCTCTAACTACCCCTAAAGGGGGAACCGAGACAAAACGTTGCTGCAGAACTGGTCCTGAGTAACAAAGGGGCTGAACGGAGCAGCTGCATGAGAAGGGGGTTAAGTTAGGTTGCTCAAACTAGAACTTAAATATCACAAACCAACATTCCAGCAACATAATTATAAGTGGCATAAGTTTACTTGACGTGGAATAACTGTTCCCCGTGGTGTTGATGCTTCACCCATAGAGAAAAAAAACCTATTCCTGTATGTATCTAGCCAGGTAAACATTCTTCCTGCCTGAACAGCGGGCTTACACATTATGAACATCTGCTGACAGTTAAGTGGTTTGGAAAGCATTCAGGCAAGGTAGTGCTCAGAGGAGGACGCACAAGGACCTGGGTGATCATTCGTTACAGTAAAGATGAAGTCATGAAATCACTCCCTCCTCTAACATTTAATGTCCTATGAAGACCAGATGAGAGCGTATCTTGCAACAGGCCTCTGATCAAATGCTGGAGGTCAAAGTAAACGGATGTAACTAACTCACTCATCTAATGAAATTGCTTGCTCACTCTGGCCGTACAAGTAGCTGCTCTTTGAATCAGTAGGAATTTAGGAAAAGATACAGTTGTGTGTTAGACCCTGAAGAACGAAAGATTGAAAAAGGCCCCCTATTTCTAAGTACAAGCTTTTCTTGGGCTGTAAGTTTCAGTCCAGATGCCCCCGACATATGCAATGTCTTCCTTTCAATCATTGTGTGCAATATGTTGGACATCTGAAAGCTTCTAATGTGCATCATGTAAATATTATGGAGTGTTTGGTTCAAATGTGGGTTTGATTCTTTTCCTGAGTGACCTCCTGTAATAGATTCTTGTTTTACTTGGTAGCAAATAAAGCATGTAGTGAAGCAGCAGGACTGTAACTCTAGAACCAAGCAGAGTTGGCCCAAATCAATCTCTGAGCAGTTCATTAAAACCCTCTTTAACTTAGATACGCAGGGAATTCTTCCCCTCTGAGTACCGTTTTGACCTAAATAGTAGACCACACCTTTAAAAATGGAAACATGAGCTGTGCAGTGTGCATGTACAAAAGACTATTACTCAAAGGAAAAATACATGACTCAATCCACGACTACAATTTTAGCTGCTGTTTGGCCAGTTTGCTGTTTGGAGAGTGCAGATCTGAGCACAAAAAGTAAAGGAAAGCCCCTTATGGTCTTCTTGCTTCTCTGTGCACCTTCACCCGTCTTCCATGTGGGAGGATCCCTCTACCCCAGTCCTGTTTTTGTGTGTGTGTGTGTGTGTGTGTGTGTGTGTGTGTGTGTGTGTGTGTGTGTGTGTGTGTGTGTGTGTGTGTGTGTGTGTGTGGGTGTGTGTGTGTGTGTGTGTGTGTTTTCATAGTTAACTACGACACTGAAAGAAGCCACCACGCAAGTTCAGCTATTGCACAAGCAGAGGCAGACTGTACTATATGGTCTTTTAGCAAATCAAAATATCAGCCCATGCTCTAAAGGCATGTCTTTGGCTTTCTGGGAAAAGACTATGCTGGTAGCTGTATCAGGATAAAATAAACAAAAAACTCTGAGGTTTTTACAAAGGTTGGGGAAAATTTATTTTTTAGAGATCCAATTTTTATTGATAAATGTTTTTTTTTTTATGTTAAGTAACCTATGAAACAAGACTACCACATTTGAGCCTTTTTCCCCCTTTCTATCAGAATCCAATGTAAAGAAAATTGAACAAACCAAAATAAAAACTACATTGAGCCTTTTGAGTCAAATTTGTCTCTATTGTCATGCACATGCACCACTGCGTTTAGAAGCGTTTCCTCTACATTTTTTGCTGACAGCTTCTTTTTCACAAGCTTCTTATCATTATTCATTGGTGACATTCAATTTCTTAGTGTAGTATAAAGAGTCTGGCCGAAAAAGCTCAATTTGGTCTCCGAGCTCAAAGAAGACACAATTTCTTATCACAGCTCAGTGAGCTCACATCACAGATTTGACAACTGTGCTGCACTCTAGCTCTTATTTTCCTTATTTTGTTTCATAGGTTTATGATAACCAATATATATACCTAAATTGATGATGATGATGATGAATTGAAGATGATGATGAATTGATGATGATGGGCCATTTTTCTAAAGGGTATTTTTTTTTTGTCTAGGAAAAGAAAATAATCAATTCAACAGATTCAATCCTTTTTCCTCAATAAAAACAAATGAATCTTCAGTTCTGCTTGCTGTTGAATGCTGAGAACTCCTGTTTCCATAGGATATTATTCAGTAAAAGATATCAAATCTCACAGAAAATAGGCAAAATGAAGCTGCAGTTGGTTTCTGCTCAAACTGCTGAAAACAACAAAATGTTGATCTGTAATTGCTACAAGATCCAAGATAGGAGGCCTCTGAGGAGACAAAGAGTTTGAGCACTGAACCGTTTGTTTTTTTGCGTGGATAGTCACTCCTATAGAAAAAGAAAAGGAAATGCAATTGCACCCTATTACTTATGACATATTCCTTTGACATGAACCTCTGGATTCAAACAAAAAGAAGAAAAATGTACATTTATTACAGCATTAATTAGATTTGATGTTGTTTTAGGGCAAAGAAGTAAAAGAGTCTGTGGATTGAGAGATGATCTGTTAGTGTGCTTTTAGATTTGATTAGGTTAGATCAGATACAAATTACTTTCTTGTCACTGCACTGTGGGTACAAGGCAGAAAAAATACATTTTTTTCTGTGCAAATTCCATCTATTTGTCTTTAGAAACACTAATTCATTTTTAAGTTCACAGGGATGCCAGAGCCAAACCAGATGACCTTGGGCGACACACTGTGAACAGGTCACCAGTCTGTTGCAGGGCCACAAACTTATACCTAGAGGCAATTTAGAGTCACAGATTAACCTATCAAATATGCTTTTGGATGGTGGGAGGAAGCCAGGTGTCTGAGGTGACTTTTCTAAATTTAAGCAGAAAAGTCAAATCTGGCCATCTTCTGCAGTCTGTGGGAGCAGCTGAGCTGTCAGAAGGAGAACAGATAGGCTGAAGACGTCTGCACATCAAAAACAGAAGTTAATGCATCTGATCCACATCCTCACAGCACTGGCTCTACACAAGACTCAGACGACCTAACCTGAGGGGGTGCGCAACAGAACACAGCTGGTGGACAGGCTGCAGGTTAAAAAAGGAAAACCTCTGTGTAACAAAGCCCATATAGCAATATTGTGGGATTCAACTTTAACATTCGGATCTTCAACTACTATAAGGGGAGTACTGCATATGCTATTTTCCTAAAGTGGAGAGGGCGGCTTGGGGGCTTGGGCCATTCTAAGTAGTTTCAGCTGTGGTTTGTTTTCATGGAAGAACGGTTCAAATCCTCAGAGTGGTAAACCACCGTAAATCTGTACAGAACGTCAAAGCTTGTTATGTTTGCAGATTCACTTTATGACACTGTACACTTGGTATGTTTTGTATTTCCTATTGAGTAACTAGATCTATGATCAAGAGATTTGTGAGGGCGAAAGAACATTAAAGACGAGAGTAAAAAAAATAAAAAAAAGTCAAAGTCATGGTCTGTCACAACAGTTACCGAGCTGACAGCCGATCAGCCACCATAAGTCATCTTTAAAAAAGATGTTTTAGGCTCGCACACAATCACCTACTGTTGCTCCATCCACATTAAGAAAGGCGGTTGTCTATTCTTGGTCAGTCCAGGACATCTCTGCAGGCCCTGCCCTGCTGGAGGAGTTCATCAGACTGCCAACAGAATGAGAAAGAACAGTCAAGACACAGTCTGCAGAGTGACTCACGCCTTTTTAACTGCCATTTATTGTTACATCTGTCTGGCACTGCACTGTATTATCACCTTAATAACAGATTGGAGCAAGTCTCCTTTCTCTGTGATGCTTTACTGTAATGCTCAGCAGAGCTCAAACTGCCCCAGGGTGAGTTCAGAAACTCAAGCCTGAAAGTATGTCTAAAGTTTGGTGAGAATGAAAGAGCTGATAATTCCAGCCTTCTGTACTGAGATGTGCTGTTTAATCCCACATGGGACACACACATGTATGACTAAATGCATTGTTGCAGCTACTTTCCCCATTAGTTGGAGATTAGAAATGTGGTTTCCCATTAAGCCTTTGTATATTTAACACAACAGCAGCCAAGGTTAGTTGCAGACTTTTTTTTAAAAATTGTTTTAGTAAATTTTAAAAAGACAATAAAAACAAAAAAGCATTGTTGGAAAGTATTTTTGTACAGTTTCATTTGGGTGAGAAATAACCTCAAAATGTTTTTTTTTTATTACAGTTAAATTAGAACTTTTTTTTTCTGCTGAGGAAAAAATTCTGCTTAAAATGAGAACTTTAGTGATTCATTGTCAGGATTCATGAATCCTGACATTGAATCATGTTCCTAATTTGTCCTGCATTTAGATGTAATTTCAGTCTGTTCTGCTCTGTTGTCCCCTTCAATATCTGCCTATATAAACTGTCAAAAGGTCATTTTTCATCATCAAAATATCCCTGGAGAAAATATTGAAATACCCCTTCTTTTCTCTTTTGGAGGCATTTCATTTTAATCCCAACCATTATTCTGGTGTGAGACCATGTGCTCAGTGATGGACACAGCTCATACACTTAAACATTCACCTTGCTGACCTGAAACTGTGTAGCTACGGTGCCGTGTGACAGTTTAGCGTATATTTATGTGAATGTGCTGTGCAGCTGATTAGCTAAATGCCTGACCCAAAGGCAAAAAGACGGGTGATGACACTTGGTTCTTGATTTGAGCCGTCTGGGTGCTGGAATGAGGAGACAGTGAAGGAGTGTGATAGATAAGCACCTGAGAATGAGAAAACAAGCAGCTCACAGAGATGAACACACAAAGCCTTCAGCTACACCTCCTGAGTGGCAAGACCTTTTGTCCGACCGGCTGACAGCTCTACTTGCTTTATTGAAACTGCTTATATAGGATTGTTGATCCATTTATATAACAGAAAAGTCTGTGACTTTTGACACAGTTTTCCAATACAAGAATTAAAACTGTGGTCAAAGGAAAAAAATTAATTATAAAAAAAGGTTTCAAAGTAAGAAGAACCCTCCAATCTTGTGTGGGAGCTTTTTGAGGTGTTATTTAAAAGACTGTCAAAATCTATGAGGGTTTTATCCAAGTACTCCTGCTTTATCACCAACAACATTTTTAGCTGTCAGTGATAAAGTTGTCAAGCAGTTTTTGGCCTCATATTTCAACACATGCTTTCAAACAAGTCTTTGTTGGAAAGAAAGATATCTAAAAATGATCTAAAATATCATAATTGCACCAATTTAACTGGGATAAAATGGCTAAAGACTAATAACTGTCATCGTTGCCTAATTTTGCATAGAAAACATTGAATTTTTTTGCATTAAAAACTGTCCAATGTAATTTCACGCTGGACTGCATCAATGCTCTTTGGAACATGTTTTCCATGCCATAGGGCGCACATGAAAGCTTTCATTTTTTTCTGAGGTACTCAGGAAGAAATAAAAGGTTCTAATACAGTTCTTATCTGCAACTGGCTGAAAACTGGCTGTTAATAAACTAGACCAGGGGTATTCAATTAAAATTCAAAAAGGTCCAGTTACTAAAATTTTCTCCCAGCAAAGGTCCGGATCTTATGTTGTCACTTAATATAATGTACCCTCATGTTAATAAAATCAATAATGCACATACATTTCTATATAATTTATTGTTACATTTCAACTGTTTTCAAAGTAATATGCTTTTAACATACCGAAAAGTCTGAACTTGTATGGCACTTGAATGGAAAACAATACTGAATGGTAAACAACACTGAAATTATTCTGAATAAAATAAATAAAAGTGCAAACACAGCTTTGAGCAGCCTGAACTTAGGGCCTATTTCAAGTAATGTAAAACATTCAGAATCTTTTGGATAAAATAAAAGTGCTTTTAATCTTCAAGAAAAAAATTAAAAAAGACATTTGAGCTCCCACCTTTTTAAAACATGAACTACATTTTAAATAAAATAACACATGAAACTTTTTAAGTAAAATAGAACAGGGCAGAATTTACTGAATAAAAAAAGTGCAGAACTTTGAGCAGCTCCCTTTTTCATCTCTCTTTTCAAACTTTCCTTACTCCTTTCAGTCTTTCTTTCCTAGTGAGAGAAATGGGCATGTAACTGTCCTGCCAGCAGTTTCTGCAGCCGCATTTAAGCACTCCTTTACAGCTGTCACATCGCTGAATGCTTTCTTGCGTTGTGCCAAAATCCACGCAATCTTTAACGAACACTCATTTGCACGTTGCTGCGCGGTAAATGCATGCGTGATGACACGAGTAGACCTGTCATACTGTGCTTTCAGTTCGATGATTTTACTTGCCCTCACTCACTACGGACTTCTGCGGGTACATTTCCTCATACCACCCGTGTTTGGTCTCATAGACGCTTAACGTTGCCACTTTGATTAACGCTATATTTTCACAGCATATGAGACACAAAGGTTTAGAACTGGCTGCAGGCAGAATAAACATGTATTTGTCCGTCCATTCATCTTTAAAAGTTCGGTTTTCAGCATTTACTTTTCTCATTTTTGAGCAAACCATTTTCTCTCATCTCCTTTCTATCTCTCTCTCAAACTCGCTGTTGCTGAAAGGTAAACAATCGATTTGATTGGCTTGGCTATTGACGACGCTCCTGTCACAATTACTAGATTAGCTGCGCATGAACAAATGATTTATATATTTTTTAATATCAAATCCGGTCCGGGCAGACTCGTCACTCGGTCCGGACTCGGACCGCGGTCCGCCATTTGACGATGCCCGAACTAGACCAAAGCTGTGGCTCCCACTACTTGTATCTGCGTAGCCTTTCGGCCCATTGGGCACTCACTGGATTTAAGCCTGTTAATGGTTTCCACTGTAAATCAAATACAAACACGTTTTTTCCTGACACAGGTGTTTGATTGTGTTTCCAAACCTCAAAAGATCAAGTGAACGCCTTTAAAAGCTCATCTCATGGGAAAGCCCAGCTTTGACTAATTGAACAGATTTGCGTCTATTAGACCGCAGATGGGCTTGTTTCAGGCAAACAGAAGGGAATGCTCTCAGGTGGCGGCATTTGATGAAGCCGGTTCATTTGAATTGGTAATGATTGGATGCGGGAGCAGTTATATCTTGATCGTTAAGAAGTGGTGAAGATTTGGTTCATGTGGATTTCTGTCATTGCTCCTAGCTGGTGAAATGCGAGCTGAGGGATACAGATCGTTATAAAGAAACATGCAAATAAAACCAGATGACATTGGCACATATAGTGTGTCCAATTAGCAGTGTTAACAGACAAGCAGCCAGGAGACTTCCTGTGGAGTAGTTGGTGCCAGCGCTGGATAAGTGTGAGTTCACAAATGTAAAACGGAACACAGCACAGACAGAAGCTTAAAATATTGGTTTACTCTCCTTTCTGATGCTTGCAGTTGTATCTTGTATCTGTATATAAGACTACATCTTTTATGCCATCAGGAACTAAAAAAGTTGAAGAATTTGAGCATTTATTCGCTTTGTAAACTAAAATTAGATGCATAAATTGACAAAAACGGGTCACAAAATGTCTTTCTGTGTAGTATTGTTTAGCTTTTCCTATCAATTTTATACATTTGTACAAACTTACCTATGTGCTTCACACTTATATTCCATCAAAATCCCTCACCATGTCTTTTACTCATACTTAAACAATTTTTAACTTGGCCCCATGGCCCATCAACCCATACTATGCATTTTGGGGCACTGTCCATTTCTCCTCCAAGTGGACCGTTTTTACAGTTGAATCTTCTCAAAACTAATGTTTTCAGAGGATTCCATGAAAAGTCATGATGTGAATAAATGCAGGGACGAGCAGTACTGAAGACTTGAATTCAACAAACTACATAGTTCTTCTCTTTGTTTCCAATGTAAAAGTGATCCCAGCCGTGTCAGCAAGAGAATTGTTAAAGTTGGTCATCCTTAATATCAGAATTTACATCAACAAAATTAAGTGGAGTAAAAACAAACTTAACATTCTAAAGAATTGGTATACCTTTTAACATGGTACACATTTTATTGTCCTCATGTAAATGATGAGTGGTCAACAGAATCCCGGAACACTTATCTAAGGTTTTACATATACAAGTGTGAGGAAACCACACCCCAAAATGTACGATTAGGTAGACAGAAGCTTCTAAAAATGTTCTGTCAAAGACCAGATATTGAGCATAATTTGATGTTAGGGAAGAACCAAAAAAAAATGGTTGCATGGGAAAATCTTTCTCTAAGTTTGTGGATCTGAAGCATTGTTGTAAAAATATAATAATGTGAGACTGAATACACTGCATGATAAAAAAATACTTTTCAGGTCAAATTCTCTCATGTGTGTTTGAAGGTGTTTAAAAACAACTTTTATAGTTTGGAAATTTAAAGCATTTATCAAGGTAGATCACTTTATCTTGATGCACAAACAACATTGAGATTAAAAAGGTTTTAGGAATTAACATTCTGTGATTGCTATAATCCAGATATTTAGGTGTCATTTTTGTGCTCAGGTAGAAATAATGGTATAATATATTGAATTTGGGGAAGAGACGGAGGGAGTTAAAATTGTGTGCCCTGTCTAGGCTACCCCACCTTGGTGGGACACAGCCTTGGTAAATAGAATAGAATAGAATATTGAATCTGTATAAAATGCAAAACAAAGCTGCATAAGCAAAAAAGAAATACCATGCAGATGGCTTACCATATCACGTAGCAGCTGCCAATAGGGAGAGCTGATACAAATTTGCACGTTTTTTTCTCACCATGGCTGCCAACTTTCTGGAAGGCTGGGTGGCCCAGCTCTCTGGCTAATGTTAAGTCGTGTGATGAGGGCTGCACGGTCGGATGTTAGTCTTCTCTAGGTTCTCATTGTCTCCAGCTCAGGGGCACGAAACATAATTCCTCCTGCCCACAGACTTGAGTATTATACCCTAATTAACATATTTTCCCCTCCTGATAACCACATGCATAATCTGACCCGCAAGGGTATGGGGCAGTTATGCCTCCGCTGCAGATATTATCAGATGAACTCTTCTCTGTAAAGCCTGTTTTGTTCATTGCCACATTTTCCAGCCATTTTTTTTTCCTGGATCCTCGTCTCTTCAGTATTTCTGAGGGTTGTTTTGACATTCCCCATGTTTATATCATCCGCAGGCACAACAATCTGTGGTCAGCCCGGACCACGCAACAGTGTATCCCAGGCACGGACTCTTGTTATTATCATCCGCGCCCCAGTTTATAGAGATGAAGAGGCCTGTCGCGACCACAGTTTCACCAGTTTCCTAATAGAGCGGAAGAGTTCACAGCCCTCACACAAGTCCCTTATCCTGGCCCTGCGCTCGGTGGGTTAAATAAAACAAAGCGAGCCCGTACAGGGATGGGATCTGCTGATTAAGATCTGTTCAGCACATTTCCACGGGACAGAAAGCTGGAAGGAGGAGGGAAGAGAAATGTTTAAACGGTTTTGAATGGGGACTAATGTGTGGGCTCCAAGGATCTTCCCATGAAACACATTAAACTAAAGACCCAGTCAGATCATCTTTTGATCTTTTTTTTTAAACCTTTCCAGTGGTCTTTTAATTATGATGATGTAATTTTTAGCCAAAAAACCTGTGTTGTTTTCTAGGACATAGTTTCTGCAGAGTGGCAGTAGTGCCTCTGAGTTTTGGACTACTGGTGCAGGAAAAGCCCACCCCCACATTCTGTCACCCACCTGTTTACACAGTCTCCCACAATTTACAGCATCTCACACTCCCAACCTAATATTATAACAAGAAGGGCAACAAAAATGACGAGCAGAAGCGGATCTATCCAGTCCAACAGTTTTGAGCCAGATTCAAGCTCAGACGAGGAAAACAAAGATGTCCAAGAATCTATTTTTCTACAAGTGGATGCATTAAAATGGAACAGAGCAGGGAGCTTAGAGCTTCTAAATCAAAATTACAAGCTTTTTTAAACAGCATTTGTTTTGACTGCTTCTGATTGACGGCAATTTGAATAAAGAAGTACTCAGAAATGCAGTTTTAGGCTTAATTTCCTTCATATATGTTCCCCATAAGAAAAATGCCACAATAACATGGTAAAAACACCATTTTCATCTGGGTGGGTCTTTAAGCACTGTGAACTTAAAGTATTCAGTGATTTGGGTAGATCTTTTCAAGGCTCCACTGCCCCCACAGAGGGGGTCCTGTTGTGCAGAGGTGTAGACAGAATCTCACTGGCAGAGTCCCAGGTGGATGACGGTCAGGTCAGATCTGTAAAGGCTCAAAAAGACTTTAAACAAGAAGAGCTTTTTACTCTGGAAAATCTGCACGACTGAAGTGCTGCAAGTTGGAGCAAAAATACTTAAGCATAAGCCTGCAAGTGTTAAAATAACAAATAAAACCATAAATCTAGATATCTGAGATTTTCCAGCTTTTAACAAGTCTGTTAAAAATAATATTTCATGAATGGAGTGCTGATCGGACGTGAAGCTGACATCATTTTGCAAAAAGTTTTGTTGCGGAACCAAACTGTTAATGGTATTTTAGTGAAGCAATATGACCTTCCACTGAATTCCACAAGCACACATAAAATTACAGCCTGGTGCTGCTGAAAGCTGCACAGAAATGCAGTGAGGAAGTATTTGGAAGGAAACAGGCTTCATTCACATGCCATGTACCAAAGAAAGAAATTTTGATGGTGGGGAGGATTATTTAAAGCACCATTAAGGTTTATAACCAGATACTTCAGTCACAAAGGAAACTTTGTCATGTCAGTCCTCCCAAGATTTATTTATTTTTTGGTGGTTCTTAGTTTGACCTGGAAAAACTGAAACATCAGAAAAACCAATAAAAACACAAACAGGACAGAGCCACTCTGCTATATCAAATTAGACACAGTCTGAAAAGACAGTCGGGAGACAAATCCAGACAGTTGGGAATTCTAACAAAGCAAGAAATGCCTTAGAGTGTGGAGATTAAAGCTGTGGGAAGGAAAAATATAAAGAATCTTAATAACATAGGTTGCGTCCTCTGTATCTGACAGGATACAGAGAATGCAGCATGCCTAAAGGAGTTAGACCACTGGAGAATTAACAGCAAAGAAACAGCCATGTCTAGATGAAGGATGACAGTTGATCGAGAAATGAGAAAAAGACAAAGAACTTGGAAAAAATATCTGGGTTTGGCATTGTGACAGTTTTATTTCTTCCTCTTATGAATTACATTTAGATAGTATCAAAAAAAATCAGCAGATTTTATCCCTTTATTAATTTTTATTGAAAAGGCTGTGAAAAAACGATGGATAATTAATATAAAAAAAGTTTCATTCACCTTTATCTTGTCTTTTCTTGTTAGGCATTCCACAACCAGCATGACAGTTTTGTTTATTGCAAGATTAGAACAATGTTCATGACCCTGTCCCTCAAAGTGCTTCATAACAGTGAACACACCTTTAACGTTTTCTTCTTAGACTGCTTTAATTGGAGCATTATAAAGAACATGTGACTGGCTTACCTGAGGTGTACAAACCAGCTTAAAGAATGCAGAAATTCAGATAAAAGAGAAAAAGAGAAGAGATTTTGGTTTTACTGTTTAAAAACCAAAACTTAATGAGAGGCTAAATAATCTGTTAAAATTTGATCTTTATTATGTTCAGCTGCTGCTCTTTCAGAAGAGAGTTACTTTCATTTTTCTTAATGCACATAATAGTGAGTCACCTCTTGTGTTTGTCTGCCATGGCTTGCAGTACCTATCTAAAACAAGTAAACAAAAAGGATTGATGAGAAAATAAAAGTGTTTTATTGCACCGTTTGACAGAATCTTAGCCCAGCAATGGACTAGTGTCCCATCCAGGTTGTACTTCGCCTCCTCCAACAATGGCTGGGATAGGTTCCACAGCAACCCCATGACCCCAAGAGAAGGGTGCAAGGTGGTGCCACTTTTCTCTTCACAGCAAGAAGGCCCTGGTTCAAATCCTGAGGGATTCCATACCTTTCTGTGTGCAGTTTGCATATTATCAATGTGCATGCATGGGGTTTCTCCAAGGCACTGTGGCTTCTTCCTACAGTCCAAAAACATGCTTCATAGGTCAAACTGTGTTGGTGTAAATATGAGTGTCAGTGGTAGAGTGTTTATTTGTGGTCCTATGATCAAATCATCCATCCATCTTCTCCATCCGTCTTCTTCTGCTCATTTGGGACCGGGTTGTGGGGGCAGCAGTCTAAGCAAAGATGCCCAGACTTCCCTCGCTCCGGTCACTTCCTCCAGCTCCTCTGGGGGGACCCCAAGACGTTCCCGGGCCAGCCGAGAGACGTAGTCTCTCAAGCGTGTCCTGGGTCTTCCCTGGGGACTCCATCCAGTGGGACATGCCTAAAACACCTCCCCAGGGAGGTGTCCAGAGAGCTTCTAATCCATAATTTTAAGAAAGGGTCCAGCCACTCTACGAAGAAAAAGCTCATTTCAGCCGCTTGTATTCGGGACCTCGTTCTTTTGGTCATGACCCAGAGCTCATGAGGTGAGTAATGGAACGAAGATTGACTGGCAAATTGAGAGCTTTGCTTTCTGGCTCTGCTCTCTCTTCCCCACAACAGACTGGTACAGTGACCGAGTAACAGTGGACGCTGCTCCAATCCGCCTGTCAATCTCATGCTCCAATCTTCCCTCACTCGTGAAAAAGACCCTAAGATATTTAAACTTCTCCACCTGGGGCAGGAGTACTCCACCCTCCCAGAGAGAGCACACTACCTTTCTCCTGTTGAAATCAAATCAAATCAAATCCAGCTTTATATATTAGAAAGTGCATTTCTGCCACACAGCTCAAAGTGCTGTACAGTTAAAAATAAGTAGACAAACAAAATATAAAATGAAATGTTAACCCAACCCACCCCTTTGGCCTCCCCCTCCCCTCAACTGACACATACACTCCCATACACAATGAATACAGGCATGAAAACACGACAGTAATTATAAAAGAAACTGATGGACGGGTGAGCCATCCAGGGTGTACCCCTCCTTTACCTGAAAGTAACTGGGATATGCTCCAGCATCATCGAGACCCCAAAAATGATCAAGCGGGTTTGGAAAATGGAATGCAGTGACAGGATCTGTAAGAAGTGATGCTTTCAGAGGCTCAACTGTCATTCACAAGGGGCTCTTCTGTGTTTATTCTGCAAAGGAGTGCAATGGTAAAGACAGTGGCAATTAACTTAATTCATAAAACAAGATTTCACTTTCCACAGTGGTGTCTTAGTGTTGACCTAGGACACCACATCCTATGTCTCATATAAAAGCACAATTTTTTTATTGATTTTTTTTTACAATAGCAGTGGTTGAAAATAAGCATTGCATATCCTTACCCATGAAAAAAAGCCAACTTATGATGAGAAAATAAGTCTACATGATCATTTGCAGTATTTTAGCCCCATAGCATTAATTGAAATGTCATGTGTGGCACTTGTCAGTTTCTAATCTTGACAGGATTTTAGAGAGCCCAAAAACTCAGTTATGTTTTTGATGAGTCGTTCGGTTCGCTGTCAGCATTTTCTCAGTGATACACAGATGAAAAAGTAAAGGCACAGTTTGCTGGAATAAACTACAACGTTTTTCAGGGATTTAGTACGCACAGAGCTGTGAGAGGATGATGGGGAGCAGACGGTTAGTACATGCAGGACTGAATCAGAGCAGTTTTGTGGTGCAGCAGAGCACATTTTGATTCAAGCACAGACTTTTTTGTATTTAATGTAGAGAAAAACTTATCAGAATGAGCTTTAAAGCTTTATCTACAGTTCTGAAAAATTAAGACAAGTACTTTCAAAGGAACAAAAAATATTTTTATTGGATTTGACACAAATTAGAAGGATAAAATAAAAGAGACATGAAATAAAGCTTTTCCTCCAAGTCAACTTTTTCCCAGATTTTTTTAAAGACTTTTCCTGCCAAGAAAAAAAACCACGTCAGGAAGTTTGTTTTAAAGCAGGAGTTGAGTTTAGAGGAAGTGTTCTAAATAAATAATTGTAGATATGAGCACAGCTTCCTCTCCTGTAACTCCACAGGAGGATTACCAGAGACCACAGCCACCATAACAGAAAGCTGTTTTGCCTGCTGCCATCAGGGAGTCTATGTCATCTGGTAAATATCATCACAAAAGGAGGAGGAGAAGGCAGAGGAGTGCATTCTATGGAAGAATCTAACTCTTCAGTGAGGCAGATTCACATTTTCTATAACCACTTTGCTGTTTATTTGCCATTTTGCAGTTGCTCTGCTGTTTGATTTGAGATGTCTTTTGTTACTGTGGTGATTTATTTATTTTTTTTTGTGCAAAGAAAGAAAAATAATGCTCATTTTACTTCTGCCATGAAAGAAAATGGAAAAAAAAAAGCATTACTTATTTTTATTTCTAAGGCAGATGCTGTTTTCAACAAATAAAAAAAAAAAAACAATAGTAGAGAAAAATACATTTGGGCCAACTGTCCTAACAGCTTGCCAAGGCAGAGCAGAGAAAAAAACTCGTGTGAGTCAACTTATTCTTACAACAGAGCAACTTCAGCATTAGCTTATGCCTTTTAAGCTTAGTTTTTCACTATGTTTTAATAAATTACTTGAAAAACAATATATTAACCGTGTAATACCATACATTAAACAAAAGTCGAAAATTCTGAAGCTATTAACCAGCTGATTGGTGGATGACAGCAATTTATTTTGGAACTTCTTTTCAAATGTGTTGACTAATAATCCTTCATGATGATCAGTACAATTGCATCCATGCTATTTGAGAAATTTTCTTATTTTGTCTTCCATGTGCATCCCTATATTCTTTTTTTTTTACTACTGACCCTCATTCTTCCTCAGATGGCTCCATGTCTTTCTGAGGAAGACTGCAGACCAGAGATGGAAACACATGAAGGTAAACTGCATCTTTTTCTTCTGCTTTTCCTTTTGGCTTTTCCCTTCCGAGGTCGCCACAGCGAATGAGCTACTTCCATCTAACCCTTCCATCTTCTACTCTAACACAGCTACTCATGTCTACTTTCCTGCATCCATAAACCTCCTTTGGTCTTCTCAAAACCTCTTGCCTGGCAGCTTCTTAGACTCAGCATCCTTCTACCAATATATTCACTGTCTCTCCTCTGGACATGTCCAAACCATCTCAGTCTGGCCTCTAACAATATACTTGTCACTCCCAAAGAGAACCTCAGCATCTTCATCTCCACTACCTCCAGCACTGCTTCCTGACTTTTACTCAGTGCTACTGTTTCTAGGCTGAACAACATGGCTGGTCTCACAGACAGATTTATACACCTTCTTCGCTTGCTGAAACTCTTCTATCAAACATCACTTCTTCCTGCAACCTCACTCTTCCACGTGGGTCCCTCTATTCCGCACACATGTACTCCGTTTTCCTGCGGGTAACCTTCATTCCTCTCCTTTCCAGGGCAAACTTTCAACTCTCTTGCTTCTCCTCCACATGTTCACTGCTCTCGCTACAAATCACAATATCTGCAAATATCGTGATCCTCCTTTTTCTCTGACAAATGACAACTAAACACATATTCTCTACATTTTGTTTCAATTCTTAATTGACTTTGTCTATTTTTTCAAAGAAACAATACGATTAGAATACCAGAGTTGTTTGAACATTTCCTGAGTGGTGGATAAACTTTATTTCTTAGAAAATTGTGACCTGTGATAAACAATGGTAACAAGTCTCTAAAAAGAAAGAGGCCACAGAAACTGAGCCCTGCAGACATCAAAGCACCCCCTATGTTTCCGTTTTTTATTTGTATCAAACAAGCCTTATCCTATTATATAAGCTCTTGTAGTTATTTTAGGAGAGCTAAAACAAGATTTACAGTCTAGTATCTGTCCATCAATGATTATGGACCTTGTCCCACTTAAACGATAAGAGAAGTCTGTAATGTTCATCATAAATTCACTTAAACTATAAGTTTTTGGTCAATAACAAAAGTTCACCTCAACACTTGCAACAATGCAATGAAATAAGCAACATTTCCTGTAGGTCTTCACCAGATTTGCAAAACTCTGTAGTTGCTTTTAATCCATTCTTCCAAGCAGATCTTCTCAAGAGCTGTGAATGTTTTGGGGGTAGTGCTGGGCAACACAAACTTTAAAAACTCCCTTCACAGATTCTCTAATGGATCAGTTTGGATAATTGACAAGGCATTCCAGAACCATGAAATGCTTTAACCCCTTGTGCTATCCTAGGCACTTTAACATTGGGGAGGTTGGGTCATCTAGACCCACCAGACAGTGCTCTGAACCTTTTTCTTCAATGATTTGTGATCTTCACTGGTGTCCATGGATTACATGAAATCTTTCCACCTTTATCCACCTTTGTCATGGTAGGGAGAACATGTCAATGTAAGGATGGTGTCATCTAAGATAGCACAAGGGTTAATGTAGTCACTCTTTCAGGCCAATTTGTTTGGGATCATTGTTCAGCAATAATGTCTGACGTATTTCATTTAAATAAGGAGAGATTCTTGGAATGGGAATACATAAAGAATTATTTGTGATACAAAAACAGTTATGAACAGTTCATAGTTCCTGGTCGTTAGGCCTGGCTGATGACGCCTTTATTCTGGTGATAAGTCGACTATAGACGGATAAACCCCAGAACCTATGCTGATATTGGTTGAGGCCAGTCAATGAGGTATTGGTGGAGAATGGGACAGGAGGAGGGCCACCAAAACTGTCTAGAATATAGAGATAAACGTCCATGAATTTATAAGCAGAAATATGATTATGATTGTCTGAGAATAATTTAGCTATAATGCTAAATTGATGAGTGGCTTGTAGAGTGAGTGACGCAATGACCCGGAAGTGAGGTAGATCTTCCTGATTGTAAAGTTTCACTGTCAATTGCCAAAATCGTACTATTCATGAACCTATTCAACCTTCTTAACATCGACTGTCCTGACACCTTGACAGAAACGCAGCCCCACAGCAGCCTCACGTGTTTTTACATAATTATTTGTTGATTTGTGTTTAACTTTATTTTAATATTATTCAACATCAAATATAATCCTTTATATCTTTCCAGATTCTTACATTCTACACTTTCTAAACACATGCACAAAACATATTACAGTACATGTTATTGAGTATATTCATGTATGTATTCAATAAACTACATCATTGTCAAAACTAAATTTTGTTGTAGAGGATCGTCTTCTCTTAAATCATCTATAAACTAAATATACATACATACATACATACATACATATACATACATAAGCATACATACATACATACATACATACATATTAAGCACACATACATTACATTACATTACATTACATTACATACATAAAATACATAACATACATACATACATACATACATACATACATACATACATACATACATATATACATTATATTACATTACATTATATTACATTACATACATGGTTATTACATAGCATACATACATACATATATACATACATACATACATATTACATTATATTACATTACATTACATTATATACATATACATACATACATACATACATACATACATACATACATACATACATACATACATACATACATACATACATGTGTGTAATGCTATTTTACACTTTAAATGGTGACATTTCTCAATCAGACTAACAAAATAAAGACAATGAAGTTTCAACGTCAAATGCCAAAAAGAGACTCAAACTACTCAGTAGAAATAACCAGTAATTATATTTTTAAACATGTTGTTGTCTCTGTTCTGTCTATTTATAGTGTCCTGCAGCTTTTGAGGCACAAAAATCTAAAACAAAAATAGCTCAAATATCTCTAAATACATCTTAGACTGTTAAATTTAGTTGTGACGCTATAGTGAGACAGTCAAACAAGAAGAAATAAGTGAAGCTTTTTCCTGTAGCTGTGTAAAATAAAGAATAGGTAATTGTCATTTGCCTTAGTCATTATACCTGCAGACAATGATTAGTAGAAGCTGTATCGTCTCAGCCTGCAGGATCTGACAGAGCTGTGCATCACTGTTTATGATGTTGTTGGCAGAATGACTGACCCCTCTGAATTCAGTCAACCTGATCTCACTTAGCATGAGCTCACGCACTCTGATCCATGGGATGTTGACTGGGTCATGGGTTCAAGATGTGGGAGAGCCACATAGGTCAAAAGAGTTTGTCAGGTTTATGTCTCATGTTTCCAAAAGTCTTAAGATCTCGATTTCAAATATGTCAGATGATAAGGATGATTTGTTTAAAATTAAGTGTCACTCATAGGCTCATTATTAAAAGGTCAAGTTCATTTTTATTGAGTTCCCTCAGAGTTGGAGTATGCTTAATCAATTGCATGCCATTCCATGATTGTGCACTCATTGCATTCAGACATTTAAATATCAGTTTTTAGCTGACAAATCCTTAAAATCAATGTGGCCCACTGTGATCCATATGACTCTGCAACAATAGGCACCTCAAAGTCGAGTATTTAACAACTGTGGTCACACACTGATTTCTGGGTGGTGGCTGCTCTCAAATCTGCGATCATCTCCAACTATTTTGTCTGACACAATAGACAGCTTGCTCTTTTCATATGTCCGCTTGTGCCTTTCATGTTCCCGGATGACTAGGAGTTGTGTTACACAGTCAATGTGAGGAAACATAAAGCACATTGTGCAGTTTGTAGTGCTGGGAAGAGGAACAAATAGGTTTTGTGACCAAGGATCAGATTTCTAAACTCGGTGAAAAGGTTTGATGTCAAGATCCATAAAAGAAGATGTAGATTAGGCAAAGCACGCCATTTACACCTCCTTAAATATTCTTTCATGTGTGTGCAAATTTGATATTATATTTTTTTTATTGAATCTGCACAAACTAAAAAGGTTGTGGTGGTTTTCAGCCACTCAGTCGTGCTGCAGCATTAAGTTAAACCCTGAGGAGCGTTTGTCCACTATGCAGAGAGGACCACTCCGTCTGTTCCGGATTGGTGGGGGTTTCTGGTTTAAGCCAATAGGCAAGAAGCAACGCTAATGTCATCTCACTGTGACCGCCGAACAGCGCCACAGCGCACCGTGCCCGGGCTGAAATCACTGACTGCGCTGTGGTGACTGCGTGCGTAAAGTTGCATTAACGCCCGCCCTGCGTCTCCCGTGCAGCCGGTTTCAGGGGTTTAAGCTTATCTCCTCGTGCTCGAGGAACAGGCACTGTCTCTGGCTCGGCTAGTGTGCTAAGCCTCTCTGGACTTTGGTGATGCAAATGAGACGCAATCGATTTCCTCACATCAGGAATATTGGTGCTGGATTCTGTTGCAGTGAGTGACCATTTTTGGAGGTTAGTGGAATAAGAATCGACTTTTTGTGAGTTTTTTAGATGTTGGTATTAGATGTATTCTGTCTTTTTGTCTGTTTGTATCACGTTCTCCTTTGGGTTATGCTTCAAACCATAAATGCGCAAATGAAGAAGAATCCGATTTGACTCATGCAGAAGTGTGAAGATGTGTTTGAGCAGCAATCCCAGTGCGTGCTTCTCACACTCAAACAGCAGCATAGAGTGCCATCTTAATCCCCCCCGCTTTGCGCTTTTACGCAGCACTTCTCCAAAGAGACTCGTCTCGCGCTCCGTGCGTGTGTTGCCGGAGTAACTTCATACCTGTCACAGACGCGTCAGGGGTGTAGAAGTGTTGGCTCCCTGGGGCCCTCCAGATGTATGGACTCAGCTGTCGCCTGTCACTTTGGTGACAACTGGTCTAGTCGGTGACCGCTCTCTGTCAACTACTGACTTCTGTTTGACTGTCAGAAGTGCTGCTCAGTGAGAGGTACCAGTCAATACAGATCTGTGGAGCAGTTTTCGAAATCTTTTATGATCACATCTATGTGCTGGTTATTTTTAAAGGCTTTTGCCATGCATTTACTCAAACGTAAGTAAGTGCTTTGTGAACATGTTCAATAGTAAAAGTGGAAAAAAAGAGACGAGGGAAAGCTAAAGTTGAGCATTCATCAGCCCTCATAGACCTTTAGAATTACATATACCTTAAATGACTTCCATTTCCATTCTGAGTGCGCACCCTCTGAAACTACCAGACACATGGGAGTAGTTACTGCTACATATTTATACTTATAAACCCAAAGCTTTCTGCTACGTTTTGTGCTCTGATTGGGCTTTAGTGAATTCTTTTATAAGCCATTAAACCCATTTTGCATTCTTGGTGGTTGACAGAAGGACAGACCCACCTGGCTTGTACCAAACTGCTCAGATATCTGTCACTATGAGCACAGCTGATGCAAACGGAGCACGACTGAACCCAGAGCACTCCACTTAGATTGAAGAAGCAGCGCAGGAGATGGCCTGGTCTTTGCTTTGACACATTTAATGTGTCATGGAAACCATTTTTGTGGTAATAAAAAAAAGGAAAATAAGGGGCACTCATCCCTATGTTTGATACTATACTTTGAAACACTTTAACTGCATAAAGAGCACTTGACTGCAGCATCTACTCAGAGTCAACTGTGCCTCTCAAAAGGTATTACTCTGTAAGTAATGGTACTTGAAGCTTTTTTTAAAGTGTTACCGCTCCCATTTACGATTGTAGCACTTACACCCCCAAAAAAGTTTTTTTTTTCTTGTTGGAACACTGGCCAGATGAGAAACATTTCATGTAGAGAGGGAAGGCTGGGGAAAAGTTGCTGGCTCGGATGCGGGAGAGGCAGTTCGTTACAGGACAAAGGTAGTGGTGTCACCTAGTGGCCAGATCGCAGGTTGACACCGTGACTGCCTGTAAAGACAGAAGACATAAAAGAAAATCATGTTTTTGGTGTTTTTAACATATTCATGTGGCATTTTTCTGATGATGGTGGACGTATATAAAGAAAATCAGATGTGAAGCTACTGTAGCAAGACAAAAGCTCCCTGCTCTATTCACAAAGCTCTATTCTGTTACATCCACTTGTTGGTTACACCAAATGCATCTTTGTTTTCCTCATCCAAGCTGAAATTTGGCTTAATACTGTACAGCTGGATAGGTCCAACATAGATTGCTATTTTTGTTGTAAAGGTAATGTATGGTTGGGGTTGTAAAGGGCTGTAAGCTATCGGTAGATTAAACAGATGGATGTCAGGGGAGGGGTGGGCTTACCAACAGTCAGCCAACAACTCAGAGGTGAATATCTGATGAACTACTGCCGCTCTGCAGAAACTACATCCTAGAAAAACAACACAGGTATTTTGATTGTGTCTATAAAAACAACATAATCATATTTAAAAGCCCACTGGGAACACTTTTAAAATAGATCAAAAGATGTTTGGAGTGGGACTTTGACCAAAAAATTGGAAAAAAAGGAGAAGTTGGGTGTTTAACTCAAACAGAAATGTACATGTACAATGGACAAGACATTAAGATACTGTGTTTGGACAAGTGAGTCTGCTATTAAAGTAATTTAAGAACAGCATTATTGGTCACAATGATTGTTCACATTTGCCATTTCCAAAAACTGAAATAGAAAAGAAGCACTATGGTATCCAAATACATTTTAAGAAATTTGGAAAGCAAAAGACCTTTTCTTTAATCTATTTACCCTCTAAAAGTTATTTAAAAAAGGGAGTTTCTGATTGCAGATGTAGTTTCACCACATATGATCTCATCGTGTAGCTTCAACCAGAGACGCTATAGGCCTCTAACATAAGCACACTTGGTGGCAGTAGAAACAAATCACCAAAATGAAAACAGTTTCAGACATAAACAATAAGCCTGTCATGGCGTGTGTGTCTTCGTCCTGACATGGACAGAAAGAGTGCTCACCTATCTAAGCGTGTAAAAGCTGCAGAGTGTACGCACTTGTCGCAGACACCCAGCTGAGAGGGAATGGGTGGAACGCACCGCCTGGTGCCAGTGTGTATACATTCGTCGCGCTGTTGATTTAAAATCCCAGAACCAATGAAATGAACACAGAAGGCTGTTTGTGCAAAGCCAGAATGAATCACTTTGCGCCCGTTTAAATCGCCTGCAAGCCATAACACTCTGGCAGTCTTTTTATCCTCAGACGTGGTCCAGCTCACCTCAGAAAGGCTAAAAGCGGAGCAGCACAGGGCCAAGTGTTGTGAAGAGCTGTCAGACGAGGCCAGTCTTTCATGGCTCTGCACAGGGAGGTGTAGTTGCGTTGCCACAGTCAGATGGCAAAAAGCAGAGTCCATTGACTGGTTGTGTGTGTGTGTGTGGGAGGGGGGGTGACAGAACCATAGTTTGTTTAAATACCAGTGGTGCATGAATCTGCAATTACTGTCCTTGTTTGCTAAATGACAGGTAGCAAAAATGCTCAATCTAAGGCAGTGTTACAACAGTGGGAAAGAAAAATAGTTTTTTAATGTAAAAATCAGCACCTTTTTTAGAAAGGTTGCCACAGAGACTCTTCTGATTCAGCAAAAATGTTTTGAATTGCAATAAAACCCAGGATAATGAACTTTAACCAAATATATCTTAGTACAACTTTTTAAATTGTTTTTTGTAGTACACATGCTTTTAGGCAATCATAATATTGTATTTGATAACTGAAAAAAAAATCAGAAATTAAGATATTCAGGTGTTTGAGACAGAGGGAATCACAACTGAAGTAACAACATGTAAATAAATTTGAGATCTCAAAGAATAAAAATAACTTTTTCCATTGCTTTTGTTTTTGTGGATATGAAATCCACCAAATGGTTCCCGAGCTGTGTCTGCAGCTCACCGCTCTTCGGATGCGTCAAATGCGGAGAACACATTTCACACACCTAGGTATGTGACAGATAATGGGACTTTACCTTAACTTAACTTTAGCTTGACTTTGAAAATGATTAGCTCCCTTAACTCTAAAGTTTTATATCCTCCACCTTAGTCACATGTGTGACTCAAAAATGACAAAAAATGCAGATATGTTTACCGGTAACGTATCTACTTCAAAGTTCTATATTTTAAAGTGTTTTAAACTTGTGTTGTTTTCTAGGACATGGTTTTTGCAGAGTAGCAGTAGTAGAATTTATTTCTGTGTTGTGTCTGTTGGTGTGGAATAAACCTGCCCCCACTTCCCATCATCCATCTTTCTGCACTCCCTCGTGCTCTCTTTCAGCCCTTCGCAACCCCAATTTAAAAATAGCGGTGCAAAAAAATATAGTGAGCGATATCAGAGCTATCCTGCTGTACAGTTTTGAACTGGATACCAGCTCAGACAAGGAAAACATTGATGTACATGAATCTATTTGTCTGCATTGGAATGGAGCGGAGCAGGGAGCTTGTGGCTTGTGAAGCTTGTGAATGGTTCCATTTAACAACTACTAGCTTTTTCCAACAGCTTTTTTTGGTCTACTCCTGATTCACAATGATTTGAATTAAAAAATAAAATTAGAAATGCAATTTTAAGCTTAATTTTCTTTATATTTGTCCTTCAACATAAAAAAACACCACAAAAACATGTTAATACACCAAAAAACACAATTTACATCAGAGTGGGTTTTTAAGGCTTATAGCATTAAAAGTGTTCACTCATTACAAGAAAAAATTAAAAATTTAGCTGAATTATTTCATTTGAAAATGACCAAACTAATCTCTGTTTTTAGAGATTGTAGCTTTGTGCTTCCCGTACTGCAGCCCTAAACCAGCATCATGGGAGTTAGTGTGGGATCTGCCTGAAGCAGTGGCACACATTGGATCCACATGTAAAGCATTATTCTAAAGTGATTAAAGGTAGTTAGTGATTTAGCGCTTCGAGGCCCAGCTCTGTTTATTAGGAGCTGCAGGATGATAGAGGGAAAAGGGTTTGGCTTGCTCGCTGGGGTTTGATGCACCGGCAGATCTTTTGTAACCACACAGCATAATTGCAGGGCCAAAAAAAAAAAAAACGAAAGAAAGAAAATCAGACCACCACGTTGATGAAAGTCCTGCTCCACACACATGTTTCGCTGTTACCACCATGTATAGGCATAATGTTGAGCTTTGCACATGTAGTGCATAATAACCACAGTGCAGTTCTGCGAAGCTGCTTATTATCAACATGCCTGTAAAGGGGAAGAACAGACACAAAACTATGTCAGCAATTTCACGGATGGAGATTCTTTCTTCTGATATAACGTGACATGGGCTTGTAGCTGAAGGGTATCCAGTCAAGAATCTTAAGACAAAAAGCAAAAAGGAAACTTTATAACCCTGATGTAGTCATTAAAAAGTCAAGCTCATTTCCCCCAGCACACATCAGGGGATTTAGTTAAAGCTTTCCGGACATTTGGCTAGAAATATGCTAAACGGGTCGCTCCCACTCCCCTTCCTGAGGCTCTCATTCCTCCTGTTTGTGCTATCAGATGGGTGGAGCCAGTGAGTGTGGACTACAGCAAAAGGTCAGTGAGGTTTAAAAGGGGGACTATGCAAGGCGTTTTGGGCTGACAATGAAGGCATTTCCTGAGATTTTCTAGGAAAGCTGAGGGCAAAAGCTGTTGTGTGTCCGTTCTATTAAAGACCTTTTCATGATGGGGGACATATATGAGGAAATTTAAGCTTAAAATAACATTTCTGAATATTTCTTTATTCAAATCATTGTGAATCAGGAGCAGATGAAAAAATGCCATTTGAAAAAGATCTTATTTGTTATGATGCTTCATTCAGATGCATCCTCTTGTAAACAAACAGTTCCATCTTTGTTTTCCTCTTCTGGTCTCTGGCTACAAATTGAATGGCTGGATAGCTCCAATATTTCTCGCTGTTTTTGTTGCAACTGTAATGTTAAGTTGTGAGGAGCTGTAAGCTAGCGGGAGAATGTGTGAAAAAATATATGACGGGAACTGGGGGCATACCTACTCCGCCCACAACTTCTGCCATTCTGCAGAAACAACACAGGTTTTTTGATTTTGGCTAAAAACGGCATAATATTCATTAAAAGAGAACTTGGGAACATTTTTACAACAGATCTAAAGATGATTGGAGTGAGTCTTTAAATAAGTAACATTAGAGTTGGTGCCTTTTCTTTGTTGTTTTCCAAAAATGTTCCCATTTTAATATGAGTCCTGTCTGCTGGTTGAATTATGTGAGTGCAGGAAATGGTCTTTTGGTGTTTTTTATTTTTATTTATTTAATCTTGGAAAAAAATTCCAAACATTTTGTGAAAGTTTTATAGAATAAGGGATTTGTCCACCATCCCTACCGTCATTTTTTAAAGATTTTTTATATATAAATCTGCAAAAGTTCTTGTGTTCTATTTGCGACTGATTTGAAGAATTGGACTTTGTGGTAATCCACAGGTAGAGGGACATTGCTTGATGACAGACAGATGCAGTCATGTTGACAAAGGCCAGCTGGGGACATGTGCAGCGGGACAGCAGCCGGAGGGGGGGGGGCTCGCCTGAGCTCACTGAGCTGATGCAGAAACAGTTGGTTTGGCCACAACAATCCAATGGCGGCTTCCCGGTGAGAGGCCACTTCAAAGAGGCGAGCTTTTGTTTGCTGTGCTTGCACTGTCTTCCTGTGAGGGGCTGGGCTCCCAAATATAACATGAGCTCAGCAGATGTGTGCATCTGTCCTGTGTTCACGAAAGCACACGCTTTTATAGTCCAGCACTGGCGGGATATTTGTTGCAATGAAAAAGAACATTAAGTGAGCAGCTTTCATTTTAATCAGCTCCATGTTCTGTGGCACTAAATGGTTTGGCATTAGCCACTCCAGCATAGTTTGCTGGTGGTGAAAAAAACAGACTCATTACATACATAGTTTCCGAGAATAAGATCCACTCTTCAGGGATTTGTAATTTGGAAGGTGATAATGCAGCCATCTGTGTGCATACAGAATCTCCTGTCCAAGCAGAAAAACACGTAGTATTCACAGAAGGATCTAGTTTGCACAGAATATCTAAGAAACAAACCAAATATTTACTTGTATTATTATTTGTATTTATTTATATATCAACCCTTGTGCTATCCTAGGCACTTTAACATTGGGAGTTGGGTCATCTAGACCCACTAGACAGTGGGCTGAACCTTTTTTCTTCAATGACTTGTGATCTTCACTGGTGTCCATGGATTACATTAAATCCTCTCCACCTTTATCCACCTTTGTCATGGTAGGGAGAACACGTCAATGGTCATCTTGACCCCATAGGATAGCACAAGGGTTAACCCTTGTGCTATCTTAGATGACCCCACCCTTACATTGACGTGTTCTCCCTACCATGACAAAGGTGGATAAAGGTGGAAAGATTTAATGTAATCCATGGACACCAGTGAAGATCACAAGTCATTGAAGAAAAAAGTTCAGCGCACTGTCTAGTGGGTCTAGATGACCCATCTCCCAATGTTAAAGTGCCTAGGATAGTACAAGGGTTAAAGTGAATAAATCAGAGGCTTTCATGTTGTTGTGTTTCTCAGCGTAGGCTTCTATCAACACAACATGAGCCTAACCTAAAACATAGTTTCTCCTTCTTCTCCTTCATCACCCGGCTCTTGCCAAGGATTGAATGGAAGAGATATGGAAGGGACAACATTCGGCAGGTTTAAAAATAAAAATCCAGGGTTAGTCTGTATTACCAGTTTTCTGTCAGTTTTAATATTTGCATGTTTCATCTGAACAACCCTTTATGTATAAAATTAACCTGTACATAGTGAAGGTTTTTACAAAAGAAGGAAAGGTGGACATTATGAGGTGGGACTTCCTATTCTCTGCACTGGATGGTTGGTTTTATTTTGATTTAATTGCCATCAACACAATGACATTGAATAAGATCCTGTAATTTGAATCACACAAACTGTCATTTACTAAAATAGGCTAAAAGAGTGGATGGGTTTATGGAAATAATTATGATAAAAAAGCAAAAAGAAGGGCAAGGGTAAGAGTTTGATCACTGAAGAAGGTTTGGCTTAAGAGATTATCATGCAGCAGCCTAGATTTATACAAACATGGCTAAAATAAATGGTTTAAGTTGAAATAGCCTATCTGGGAATTCATTCATAAATACAGATGTAAATGTTATGACTTAATGATTTACAATTTGGCATTATTCAGTTAAATATTAATAAATTGGCAAGTCTTTTAATTTTAAACCAATTTTGTTTGGTTAAAAACTATCAAGACAATGTTGTTGTTCACCTATTGGCATATCTCTTCAGAGCTCGCCACAGCAAATCAGCTTTCACTGATTCACGCAGATGGTCTGGCAGAGATTTTTACACCGGATGGCCTTCCTGACATAACCTTGTATTGTGTCCGGGCTGGGGACCAGCACAGGGAGACGCAGAATTGGACCTCCTTGTGGCTTCACATTTAGGCAGTAGCGCAAAAGTTCTTCCCAAGGACCGATACTGGCTGAAGCTCATCATGCCCCTGGGAAACAAACCCTGATTTCCTATGTGCCAGTCTGGCATTTAAACCAACTGAGCGATCCAGCTGCTTAATAACTAAAAAGACAATAAAGATTTTAAATAAATGTGACAAAGGGGCGGAGCTTGATAACATTAGGAATAATTTACTGAAAATCTAAAACAAAGCTTAAATATTGTCGGAAAGTTTATCTTCAGTTAAAAAATCAAAAGTGAATATTTTAAGTAAAAATTGATTTGAATAAGCAATATTTTAAGTAGAGTGGCTCTGCTTTCCCAACTAATATGGAAAATCGATTGATAGTACATTTTTAATTCCTTTAAAAATCTGATTGGCTGAAGTTTCAGTTTGTAGATTGTGAACAAACCTTTGCCAGTCCGAGGCATATTTATAGAAGCAGGAAGCAAACACAAGTGTTAATAGTTTAGTTTAGTAGCTGGTTTTACTTCACTATCAGTTAAGTAAATTCTCCAATTAAAAAGTTGCATTAAATTAATTAAAAAAATATAAAAAACAAAGGCTTTGAAGGTGAAACTTGAGCTGCTATGAATCTCTATAGCCATAATAGACACATCTGTCAGCAAAAGTGTCAAAACTCCCATCAAGTGATGGAGTCAGTCACCAGAGAAATATGGTAAACATATGCACAGACACACTTGTAAATGTTTGCCTCTTTCTGTTTGACTCTTAGACCTGGAAACATATTGACCTCTTTATGCACACACATTCAAAATTGTCTTTATAAGACATTCCATTATACAGACAACATTATTGACTTTTAAAACCTTTTTTGTTGCATTTTTACCAAATGTAATATGCTTTATTATCTTTGAGGTACAAAAAATCATGAGTGCAAACAAAAAAGGGAAAATTACTCTTTTTAAATTTTTTTTATCTCAAAACAGAATTTACCAGAGGAGCTAAAACTGTATGAAACATTGTTTTCTCAGCTGTTTCTGCCCTTTTATTACCACTTTCATGGTTTCCATTATGTCAAATTAAGCTGTGCTGGAAAGAAGCATCCCAGTTGTCAGAGTTCTGCCCCTGTGCTGTAACTGCTGCTGCATGTGTTTAATTAGAACACCCTAAAAGTCTGTACCAGAGTTTTTCCTCTGGAATGTTAGTCATTAGTGGGATCCTAAAAAGGCAGCTCCGAAGTGTTTCAGTGTATTGTTGGATTCTATGGTTTGCCCATTTGAAGCCAAACAGCTTTGGAGAATGTTTCCACATGTGGTAATTGTCAACCTTTTCTTCCTGTTTTTTTTTTAATACTATATCTGTTTAAAAAAACAATCCACTCACACCCAAGGGTTCTCTGCTACTGCAGATTCTTTCACTTATCCGTTTCAGTCTAGGTTTGGGGGGGAAAATGAAGACTTTTTTTTTTTTAAACAAACTCTAAAAACCCATATGTGTGAGAAGCCTTTAAGTTAATTTCTGTCAAAGGATGTGTTCATGTTCATGAGTTTTACATTTACCAAAGAATAAATCAGACCTGGGCATTGAAGTGCTTTTAACAAAAAAAAGGCTGCCACCTTTCATAACTGAGGGGAGGATTGGAACTTAAATGAAACAATAAAATGACAGCTTAAAAGGAAAGAGTGCTTGAATGTGTCATCTTAAAATTCATGGACTTTGATATCTATGCACATCTCCTGCTCATATCCATAGAGACCACACAGAACAGGTTTGATTGTCTGCTTTTGTTAGAGCAAGTGTGTAGTGTAAGAGGAACCCCATTCATCCTGTGGCTGCTTTGTGTGCAGACAGCCACAGGCTTTTGTTGAATTATGACATCCTCAAATAAAGGGCCTTCCTCCCTTTAACAGCTCCAGAAGCTCTACTGCTCTGGTTCCCATTGTTGCCAATGAGCTCTGACTTTTACAACTACACAAGAGGGTGTCAAATCTGGCTAAAAAATGAAGAATGAAGAGGAGACGATGAAGAATGAGACTGTCTTTTTTACCTAAGATTTCATTTATAGATAACGGCATATGGAAACTACGTCTTTTCACAATAATCTCTGGCAAAAAGCTTCAAAATCAGGACATAGGAATGCCATGTCACCATTTAAATTTACAACGTTGTAATGCAAAATATTACGTTTTGTTTTTTCATTTCACAAACCTACAAAATACAAAAGCAATTGTAGCTTTCTATTAATGCAAATTTGATTTTCAGCTTAGAAATGCCAATGTTTTAACACCAAATTTGGCTCTTTAACACTCAGATCTTATTTTCTTAACACCCTCACTCAGCCCACTCAACCTGTTCACCATCTTTAAGTCAATTGCTAAATCAAAATGGATTCTTGTGTTATTTTAGAAAAATGTCACTTGTGAGACGCACATTGACTCTGTGGCCTCTATTGTGTCAGAGTGGAACAGTAAAAAGGGGTTATGTGAGGGTTATGGGACTAAGAAGCTCACAGTCTGACCTGGGTTTGTCAGCACCAATCTAGCTAAGTCAATATCAATGCACTGACTGCTCCACCAGTTGACCTTTTCCTCCTTCTTTCAAGGCCTAAAACAGGATTGTTGTTACAGAAGGGTGATAGGCTTTTATTGGCCTTTATAACTGAAGCTTTTGTTGAGCCTGTATCCTGCTAATACCCACTGGCAAGTCATTTAAACCTTAAGAATGCTTTTTTTTTACAGGGCAGCTCACATGGAAGTGAAAATTGGTGCTTACAATTGTCATTGGTGACTGGAAGGTTGAGACTGACCTTCCCTTTGCCCCTTTCATTACCCCAATTTAATCCATGTCCCAGGAGCAAAACCTAAACCGGTGATGTTTGGGTGTTGGTCGTGCTTGTGTCGTCATGTCATGGCAACTCACACGGCTCAATCCCAGGATGATGAGTCTCAGTCTAAAGTGACGTGTCAGAGAAGAATGAACTTTTATGATTGGGTGCTGGTTCGGACTGTGATCGTCCTCGCCTGTCATTGTCAGAACACGCCGGACATGAACCTCCTGGCCATTAGCACAGGGCACATTTTTCCCCCTTTTTTCTTCTCCTTTTACAGCAGTAGGAAGGTTCAGACCAGGTGTGAGATGCTGTTCAGGTCGTTGTGGCTATGACTGGGGTATGGGCCATAAAGCCCACAGGCAATAGATTTATGGGTCATGTGGTGTTCCTTAAGGTTAAAGGTCAGGGATGCAGTACTTCTCCAACTTTAGACCATTTAGATGTCCAACCTTTTACCATACAGCCAGTTGTCTAACTTTATTTGTTGAGTTTATATGCCAATTCAGACGTTTATGGACGTTTGTCCTAACAAAGTATCTCAGATTGTACTTTCTTTTAAAGAAAATTTGTTGAAATTGTGAACAAATTATTTAAAATCATAATCTAAAAGACCAGAGAATGCCTCTGAACTCTTTGGTTAACTGATTTCATTTAATTTTATTTTTTGAAGGGGGAATGCATTGCTAGTTCTTACCTTGAAGACTTGCTAATTGAGCAGGGGTGCTGAGTCTTTTGCAACAGCACAATAGCTTCAAGTTTGCTGTGACAAGGCGCCACTTCTCCCTGGCCTTGGCTCCTACAGTGGCATTGTTCACCTACACACCTCTAAGCTAAACCACACTTGTCACCATTTAGTAGAAAAAATACCAGAAAAAAAAGTCAGATTTAATCATTTTTTACTGATTCGACATACGCACTATTTTAGGAAAATATATAAGGGGTTTGGAAATCCATAGCTACCATTCATCCAATCTAGAGAATTACATCCAAAATATTCAAGCTGGTGCCTAAATGTTTCTCAAATCGGCTTTTGGCTCAACATGTTCCCAGATTCTTTCCTCCTAATTAAATAGCTCCTATGCTTTATCTCACAGCCTGAAACATTGTAACATTCCAAAGAAGAAGCTTTGATTTGTACAAGGTTGCACTTTTTTCTCACTTGGAAGCAAAATGATCACACCAACTTTGCCACCAAATAGCCATTAAGAGCAGAGTTTGAATTAACTGCTTCCTCTTGATGTCAAGAGGCAACTTAAGAAGAACCTGGTTCTGACACTCAGGGAGAGTTGAAGGAGAGGCTGAGGTCAATTGCATCCCTCCTGGGGAGTTTTACTGGACAAGCAGGTATAAAGGCTTTTATAGAACATCGTAGACTGACCGATAAAATCCGCTCGGAGGCTAATCTGAGATTTTAAAGATTGTAGTAAATCCGTATAAAGCATGTCTGTGAAATGTAACCACAGGCCTGATGTTCAAATCATCAAACTGATATATTTTTTTAGACATTTCAGTGAAATGAAAATGTACAAATTTGCAGTTGAGGATGGCCCGTGAAGCTCTCCACTAACTAGTGTTTTACGTTCTACCCTAGTTCATGTCAGCTTTGCTAGTGCTTCTCATTTGGGAGCATGCTTTGAAGTACAGGAGCAGACTCTCCGGTGCAGAGACGCCTTGCTCTGCGATGCCCTGCCGTTACTGGCTGCTCTGGGGTTAAGGGGCCGGCCTGCAGGTTAAGGGGCCTGGAAGAAGGAGGAGGAGGAGGAGGTGGAGGAGGTGTGGCGGCTGAGAGAAACACGGTGGGATGACCATCTGGTTGGGCTACTCATGGACACATGTGTGCATGAACCTCTCTCTTAAACTCTCCCATGTCTACTCAGATATCTCCTGATTTTTTCCATTCTCAGATTTGACATGGGCTGCTCCAGTGCAGACAGCTCTGCTGTGGAAGTCTGACTACTCCTGTCCTGGATTTAGAGCTCCCAGGATCTTGCACAGATATGGACCCCAGAGGCTGGAAAAGAAACTAGGGCTGGATATAGTTGTGAGATCTTTTTTTGTCCCTTTTTGACCCAGGAGAGTAGGCCAAACCTAGGTAAGAACAGCACTGATTGAATGGTTTCTCAATGGCATCCATTCTGGCTGTGTGACGAAAGGTTAAACTGCTAAGAGAAGTGTTTATGTAAAGCATTGCTCTGTCACTCATCCTCAAATGCCATTTGGTGACAGTCATTTTTCCAATTTCTCTCAATTTATGTAAAGATCCACAAATGTGGAGTGTGCAAAACACAAGCGCTCCAGTTGGAGTTTTCCTTACAAAGTCTAAGGCATCAATGAGTATGCTTGAGTTATGTTTTTTATTCAACAGGATGTCACTTTGAAGGAGTATTTTGTAGTAGCACACATGTTGAGCCTGGTCGTGCATGCAGGTGGTTTAGCTAGCCTGTGGGGATGTCACAATTCCATTCCATTTGCTTTTGGAAAACCGCTTTCTACACCACGAAAGGAGCAGCTCTGCAGCACATCCACATGGATAACTTGCATTCATCCACTCCACTTCCACCTTTTATATTTTCTTAAGCTACTAACGATTCTTTTCTTTGCTAAACAAATTCCACAAATAAATTCCCTCTGTGCAGCTTTTCAGCACCTTTACAAAAATCATTCAGTTACAAGTTTTCGGTTCAAACAAGGATGCAGTTGTCTAACAAATTCATTTTGTGTGTCGTTTGAGTACATTACATGTTTTGGACAACATATATCAAACAAGGTTCCAAAAGTTAACAGAGGCACCTTTTGGGAAATGTTTGCCAGTACAAGAAGAGCAATAATTTATCACCTTTTTTTTATCTTGTCTGAAATGGAAAGAAATAAACACATTTATTTGAGTTCAAGCACAAGTAGGGACGTACAAGTTAAATCCTTGTTTTTTTCTCCAACTGTCTGGCAATTCTAAGGCAGCAGAAGCCAAGTTAAACATTCTGGGCTGATCCAAACTGAGTGAGAGCACTGTGTTGGGCTGAATGCATGTCCATCATTCACTTCCTAGAGGAATATAGACCCTAATTCAGAGCAGAGGCTGCTTATTTTTCCTCCACACTTTCTGCGGGCTTGTTAAATCTCAAGCTCCAGTATCTAGCTTTTAACAGGGAACTTATGTTTGAGGTTTGCTGAGAGGTTTTTGAAAATAACACAAATGTTTTGTTTGGGTTCTTAAGGTCAATTCTATATGAGGTTTTATAGAGGTTTGAATGTGATCAGGTGATAAATAACATGCTGCCCACAACTAAATCAAGCCCCAGAGTTTTAAAGGTCCATTCAAAAATGATTTAAAATGTGAACAAGTTGGTATTTTGCTCTTTAATGACTCACATTTGCGTCCAACCTTTTAATGTTTTCATGTTGTACAAAGCTTGTTGGAATATAAGCTTCACTGTTTGATTTTTTATAGCACCCAAAGGTCCTTGATACTTGTGGGATGCATTCAGGTTTGAGCCGCCTGAGACCTTATAAATGACGTGTTTCAGCTTTCATCCTTCCCCTGGCCTGACTTTAACTTCCTCCCCTTTTTTGCAACACAACGTTAACTATTTCATACATGTTAGTCATCCCATTTCAGCTCCAGTCTGGTCGCACCCCCACTGCCCTCTAGCCCCCTGTGGGAAGATCAGTCAGATATGCAGGCCTGCAGCTCCCAAAGCCATGTTAACAAGCACTTTTACAAAAGAGTGAGAGGCTGTTAAACATTCAGGACTGCAGGGGTCTGGAAAGTGTGGGAGGAGGGCAGGGGATTGGGGGAGAGGGGGTGAAAGGGGGGGGGGGGGGGATTGAAAAAGTCATTTGACAAAGGATACATCCTAGTTGGGAGCCAAACCTAAACAGCCATAAGAAGGGACGAGTCGGCTTAATCACAGCTAGAAGAGCTGGCTCGTGCTTCTGTCATTCATAGGGAAAGGGAGCCCTCTGGGCAAAGAGAGGAAATTAACCAAAAGACGGTGAAAAGAAAAAAAATGTGGTCAGATAGGAGAGGTGCTTTGCTGAACGCCAAGCTGGGCACATCCTGTGTTCCATTTGAGGGCCTGGCTAAAGTTCACGCCTGACATTCCTGTGAGTCAGGTTTGGCTGTGTTGGACGTCTTTGGTGCTAGTTGGCCAACAAAGCAAACATCTATGCAGCTGGTGACTGATTTAGTACCTGATGTAAATTCTCCTGATTGGACCTGCCTAAAGTTAAGTCATCCCCCATGTGAAACCCAAGCCTCTCAACAAGGGTTGATTTTTTTACCGTTTTTTTTTTTTTTTTGTGTCTCATTTGTGAGTCAATACTTGCAACTGCAAAGAATAAGAAACATTTTTACCCTTCGCTCTGGTCTAAAGACACATCCGCCTGCTAAGCTAAATTCCCACCGGCCTCTGCATTGCTCATTCCAGTGGCCACTCTCAATGAAAAGTCTATGTAAACACGTGCTTTGGGCTTCTGCAATTAAAACTCTTACATTCAAGCCTCACTACACAAGTTTCTATGACTGTTTCCAGGCTTTATATACAAAACGCGCGGCTATTAAATGCACATTGTAAATGAAATCCAGTCCAACTTTGACCAATCAGGAACTGAGATTTGGTCGCGATGTATGGATGGCATCCCTTTTAATTCATGGAAGTGCCAACCATTTGAAAAATAATTAAACATGATTAATTATTAATTGGGGTTTGTTCCCAGCCGGAATTCTATGACACCAAGTCATGAATTGGAATAGAGCTGTGAAAAAAAAAACACCTGGCGCAAAATACACAATATTTAAACAGCTTCAACATTTCACACTGAGCCTCTTCTAACTGTAGGTGGGGGACATATGGAAGTAAACAGTAGAAAAAGACACTGAAAAAGACACTGGACACTGCTTGTCCAGTGTGAACATCATGGGCTAAACACGCATTCATGAATGCACTACAAATGCCTGGTGTGTATGCATCTTCATCCTCGTCATGTGTGAGATTATGCACCACAATGTCAGGAACCAAAAATAAAAGACAGTTTGACAAACAAGCCTTTGGTGTTCTCAGCAATGACTTTATTGTTAAGAACAAGAGAAGCCTTTTCCTGGAATATTTCAAACACCTGACCTGACACTCTGTGGCGCAACACCATTATGAATGAATCAGCAGCTACTGCTATCCATCATAATTTACCGGGCAGACTTGCAAGAACACGCCGGCCATTGATACTGTTACGACCATTGTTGCTGCTTTGTCCTTGAAGATCCATTAGATGGTCCAGTGGTTCTTTTGGGTGTCTGTACTAAATCTATGTGGATTCCCGCCTCAAGCCCTGAAATCAGTCATTCTAGGAAGAACTGTTGGTTTTCAGGCCATTTTTCTCTGTTCAAAGGCTGTGCTTCACTGTGCCTGGTTTTCTCAGCTGTCCTCCTGGACTCCTCTTTGCCCTCACCAGCCATGGGGGGTTGAAGCTTGGGGGGAGGTGGCATAAAAGGCAGGTTCCTGGAGGGTGGCTGGGTTTCCCTATTTGATCTCAGCCAGACTCCAAAGCCTGTGAGAATTGCCTACAACTGGACGCACATTTATCATCTCCTTGTTGTCCAAAACTCTGACCAACTAGCACTGCCGATTGGATGAAGCCGATAAAGGCTCTGCTTTGGGTTTTTTTTGTTTCAAAAATACCTAATTCGCCAGCATTTTCATTTGCCGGCACTACCAAAATGTTAGATTGTGAATTTGTAAACATTTTGTGTCAAACAATTGTTTAAATTCATATAAATCTATGAGTTAATGCCCTCACGCTTTGATCTTCTTGCTCAGTTGTGATTTTTTGGTCTACCCGGACTGTCCCGTACAAACAATTTTACCTGTCTGTCACTGCTTTTTTGTGTCAAAGATAAAAGAACTATCAGATGCTTATTGCAGGTTGGAAAACAAAAAGAAGATAAATGGGAGGGAAAAAAAGAGATAACAGGTTTGAAGACATTCCCCATATGGTGACTCTGTCTTCAGGCCAGGCCTGTGTTTATTCAGACTTCACACTCAACTTCTGAAGCCTCAGATCCCATGTGTCCAGTCTCAGGAGGACACAAAATGATGTAAAGCCCAAAAGAAAGCCAAAGATTTAGAAACCAATGCCTGATCGCGATTCATGCCTTCATACAAGTGGGGGAACTGAGTAACGAGCCAGGAGCAATGTCCGAGAGTGCACAGCTTAAGTTTAATGTGTGTATTTCTAAATGGTTTTCTGTTTATTGTCAGCATAATGAGATCGGATATTACCTCATGAAGCTTTGGGAATTTCCTAATGATTTCTGGATCCACAGAAGCCGCACGAGGAGGGCGCGCATTAAACTGCCACCACAATAGCAGTGAAAGGTTGTGGTGCTCTTTATGGGAGCTTTTATGTAGGAAGACTCATCACTAGACATTAACCAACAAAAAAGGCCTGCTCAGATGCCATAATTGCCTTTTAAAGGGGGACTTTGAATGAAAGAAGTGGTGACGATGTGTTTAAGCTTTTGAAAACCCAGGCTAATTATGGACTTCATTCAATTAAATTCAATTTTATTTACATAGCCCAATATTTACAACAATAGTCATCTCAGTGGGCTTCATGGCGGTGATTGTGTTGTAAACATGAATCATAACGAACAAGTCATGAAATTCAAATAGGTAATGACTAAAGTAAGCAGACTTAACTAAATTGGGCATCCCTGCCCTTAGACTGTCCTTTCTGTGTGGATTGACTAGTTGTTTAAATAAGGAAGAAAAAACTTTTTTTTTCCTTTTTTTTTATCTTTATGTTTTTTTCTGTTTTTGTAGCAGAAAGGGGGTCTGATGAGTGCAGCGGGGACAGCAGCTGGCTTCCATTGTGGGGCACGCCAGCGAGACTTCATGATGGAGCAGAAAGTCAATAAGCTCACCTCTGGCTTCCAGCGCAGCTCCACATCTGACGATGACTCCGGCTGTGCGCTGGAGGAGTATGCCTGGGTACCACCTGGCCTTCGACCTGAGCAGGTAAGCAGTCTCTTCCTTAGCACAAGTGTTTGTTGTGCTGTTTGCAAGTACCATTTGCAGCCACTTCAATGGTTTGGCCCATTTCTGATCTGAAAAAGCTGCATGACATACTTCTCTTTAACCGTTCGTTTCAACACTTCACAAATCATTCCTTCCCGAAGCCATCGTGGTGAGTAATGTTCATCCCCTGACAGAGAATAAAAACAGCCCTGACCTGATTTTAGCTCCCTTACAGCCCATTTTGCTGACCCAGATAAATGGCATTCATCACATTAATAAATAACACATCAGCCTCTAAAACATGGCATCTGTGAAAAAGACAACCTATTTCAGAAAACCTGCAAGCTCTTTTTGTGTTTGGTGTACTCTTGTCAGTGTCAGGCTCTTTCTTACTGGCAGGATGTGTGTACTTTCATTTACACATTGCGGTGCGGCAAAGTCTGCTTGTGATTATCTGAAGTTTGTTTGGAGGAGGACTTGGTGCACCGAGCCCGCTGCTCCTGGTGGAATAAGGAATCAACGGGCTATCGTTTAACTGGGCCTGTTTAGTTGTGTCCTGAGGGCAGCCAATGTGATGTGGCACTTAGGAATTTTCACTCTCATCACTCTTTACTTACTTCTCCTTTTCCCAATCTCCCTTCATCCAGCTTTGCTCATAAAAAAAACCCCACACATGAAAGCAATAAGTGGGTGATGGGTTAGAGAGGACGAGTATTCAGCAGCAGTAAACCCAAAGACCTAAACATGCATAGCTTTTTGTTTAGGGAAAAACCAGAGGTCAACTGTAATGCCTTTACTGCTGCCAATTCCCTAAATGGGCTGTGCATTAGGGGTCATCATTGCAGTGTCAAACCACATAGGTCCTTTGGTTATGGCCGACTGTTCCACAGCCCCTAAGGAGCTAGATGACAATTTAACGGCGGCATGAAGATGTGCATAATTTATGGTGGAGGCAGTAGGGGTGTTGAAATGACCCTCCAACCTCTAGACACTCAAAGCTGCAAGAAGTCCCACAACACACAAAACAGACACATCCCACCTCTTTATCTGGCTGAATGTAATGGCCCCCACCTCATAAAGTTTAGATTTCAGTTGCCTGCTCCAAGGGTCACGATGCAAGACACATTGCTTGGTCCTGGGCGCCCCAGGGATGAGCATGTCCTCCAAAAACCAGCTGTTTAACTGATTGGACCATCTGAAATCTAAAAAGTAGATGCAGGAGTGGTGCTATTCTTTTTACAAGAAAACACAGAAGTGGGTCAAGGAAAAGTTCAAGAAAACTCCCCAAATACATTTCCAAAGTGGTTAATAAAAAAAGGTATTATAACATACTGATGAGTTAGTGCTCATTTTCCTAAGGGGAAAATGGTTTGACTGCTTATTTGCTTTTTCTGTACTGCTGGGAATTTATAACTATAAACTGTAAATCAATGTTCTAACCACTTGTGCTACACTTCATAATTTCTTTTATGTCAGTATTTTGGTAGTGAGAGAAGAAACCAATCCAGATATTAGTCATAGAGTAATTATTCATCTATTTAAAGACATTTTTACTGAACTGGGGAACAGATATATTAATTTTCCTTAAATTGTGTAGCAGGTTTGAGGATAAAACAAAGCTGCATATAAATGTTCTGACTTTTTATTTTGAGTTGTACAGTTAACTTGCATATTGATCTAAGTTGGCGTCCAAAATTCCCCCCAAAATAAAGAATTCAATGCTTACAATTTTTTAGTCTTTGGTACTATAGTAAGTAATGTTATGTACACATCGGACATGTTCACGAAAGCGGTTCTTGAACTTGATCTTAGCATGCAGAGTTCACACTGGACAGTTGCTACCTGCTAGCATGTGTACAGCACAGTTAAAAGTGGCTTGGTGTGAAATGTTGAAATGGTGCAACTCTCACTCCAGGTTATTACATTCACAGTAAAGACTTGCAGTCATACAATTCACCCAGGCACCAAAAAATATCAATTTCTCCTCCATGATCAATTTTCAAAAGGTTGCCACTTCAGTGAACTGAGAAGAACGCCATCTATGCGCTACTAACAAATCCGAGTCCCCGATTGGTCAAAGTTCAACTTGTTTGACTTTCAACATGTGTTCAATGGTGGCAGTTTTTTGTACAAAGAGCCAGAAAATTGACTTAAAATCTTGGGCAGTGACTCGTGATCACGAGCTTTAAACGTGAAGCCCAAAACATGTTTACATAGACTTTTTTTATTAGTCGCTAAAATGTTTCCAAGCCTGGTGTGAAAGTAGCATAAGAGGTAAAGGTGTTTTAAAACAGCTAAAATATTGCAAAAAAAATCTATAACCTTCATGTATCGGTTCTTCCAGGTCCAGTTATATTTCTCCTGCCTTCCTGAGGAGAAGATTCCCTACGTGAACAGTCCGGGAGAGAAATTCAGAATTAAGCAGCTCCTCTACCAGCTGCCACCACATGATAATGAGGTGAGAACCATTTGGATGTTGAAGTTTACATGCACAGCTCATAACTGATCCTCACATGTAGACGCTTAGAGGAGGGTAAACTCCTGGTGGTGTTTGAGTCACCTGCTAGATCTGTTTCCTGCTGTGTAGAAGTACCACTATCTCTGCACCAAATGTGAGTCCTTGGCATGCGTGTTGACTTCACAGCAGAGGTTTTGTGTTCCACCCTCTGGTAAGCATGTAGTGTGGGCACAATGTGACTTTTGACTTGATGGCTTTATGATGTTTGCCAGAAACCCCCCCACCAGAGGGATTCCTGTCATAGCAGTGGTTTTTATGAGGCCTGCTCAGCAGGAGAGAAGGATGCGGTTTGAAAGAGACTTTATACGATGCCACCACCGCACTGGCACCACACTTCGACTTGGCTCCTTCTCTTCCTTTGTTGCCCATCGTCTTGATTTCCCTCTAAACACAGCCCTTGTTTGTGTAAACGTCTGCTTTCTCTCTTGTTAAGGCTTTAGAAAACATCAAAAAGGCCTGTTGTAAAAATGAGCTTCTCCATCAGGGACTGTGGGTGGAGATTTGTTGCCGTGTGTAGGAAGGGCGACCTGGGGTCAGGGGTTGCTTTTGTTCAGCACGCTCCAGCATGAACTCTGTCAGTCTTACCTAAGTTTACAACTGCTAATATGTTTGCCACATTCTGGCAACAGCATCCTTTGAAGATTTATGGAAAGGTCCCACTTGAAATACAATTTTGTTTATACAGAAAAGTGGAAATCATCACAGTTTTCATGCTTATTGTGAGTCAAAAGCTTGATCTTTCCATGCACAACTTATTGCATCCTTTTGTAGGTTCGCTATTGCCAGACGCTCACCGAGGAGGAGAAGAAGGAGCTCCACATGTTTAGTATCCAGAGGAAGAAGGAAGCATTGGGAAGGGGAACAGTCAAACTGTTACCCCGCAATCTTCTGAACAACATCTGTGAGCTTGTAAGTTGCATCAACGATGCTCCATTTTGAAATATTCCCCCTCTGCCCACCGGAACTGATCGTCTCTGAGGGACTTTCAAACATTTTTAATGTTGTTTGCAGTGTAGCGAAAACATCAACGGCGGGGAAATGGCGGTATTTGCATCAAGAGCGAGCTCTGGCGTATGCTGGCACCCGGGATGCTTTGCCTGCTCCACGTGCAGAGAACTGCTGGTAGATTTGATTTACTTTTACCATGAAGGAAAGATCCACTGTGGAAGACACCATGCTGAGTTACTCAAACCTCGCTGCTCCGCATGTGATGAGGTAAAAAAACCGCCTGAGTGAATAAAAAATAAAATAGCATGCAGAAGGATTCATATCTGTCATTTTTGGCCTTTTGAAAACCCAATTGAGAAATTATTTGTATTATAAATCCAACACTGCACGTTTTCCACAGATCATTTTTGCTGATGAATGCACAGAGGCAGAGGGCCGGCATTGGCACATGAAGCACTTCTCTTGTTTTGAATGTGAAACAATTCTGGGAGGGCAGCGATACATCATGAAGGATGGCAGACCGTACTGCTGTGGCTGCTTCGAGTCTCTCTATGCCGAATACTGTGAGGCCTGTGGAGAACACATAGGTAAGATCCTTCTGACCCGCAGCAGTCTTGGCCTGCAAGGACAATATTGTTAATGCAATTCTTTCCTAACAGCGGCTTTGAGTGAAAATTTGACCCCGCCACATACTTACAACTCGCCTAAATTTGCGCGCAACTATTATCTGGAGTGATTGCCCTCCCCTATAAAAAGATGTCATCACAACAGGCAAAACTGTCAAAAATGAATGGGGCCAAAATCTCTTATGGGGGGTTAAAAATAAAATTCTTAATCCACTAACTAGTTTAAAATTGTCAATTGTCCCATTTACCCACAAAGAAAACTTTTGTTTCAGTGATCTTCACAAAATTTCACACAAACCACCAGGATAAATCTATAACCATGACCAAAGTTTCATTGACCTTTGACTTCAAGAAGAGGCTGCCATCTTACATTTTCAGAAAAGAAACACCTTTAGTACCAGCTAAATGTTTAAAGGGCATGTACCATGATTTTCTTAAGCCTTAGTAAACCATATTCATGTATGATAATATAATACCTGAGACACGCAAAAGATTATTAATTATTAATTAATTATTTTCCTGAGTTATTTTCCAACCTGGAAGTAAGAAGACTGGATCTCTGAGGCACCGCCTTTCGCTCATTTCATGATATCATCCTTGAGCCGGCCTCTGCAGCGCGTCTGCGTTTTGCCCAAAAAAACAAAAAACATCCAAACTATTGTAAAGATAGATGTGCATATAGTGCATTTAAAATGAAAGAGTTTTTGCTGATCACCACTACCTCAGTGGATAAAGTGTGTGTTAAGCTGGGGGCGGTGCTGGCAGTGCTGACGGTGGGGAGGGGCATAGGTTTTTAGAGGAATCCTCAGAAATGTGTGAACGGATCAAAATACTGATTTGGGGTTGTTTTTTTCTGAGGAATGAACATTGTAATAAACTTAAAAGCTTAAACTCCTAAGGATTTTTGATCAACTGCTTTCAAACTCCTCCAAGCATCATTGGGTGGTTACTTGGGAAAAGTGTTGGAATTAGAAGTTGTAGATTTTGAACAGCGTTAGTGTGGCGAGCAGGCAAAAGTGTGGTTCCCCTGTTGCTTGCATGATTTTAACTGGAATATTATGAAATTATATATATAGTTGGCTTAAGCTGAACAAAACAAAATAACATGATATGAAAATATTAGGAAAGTGGGTGTGGTTAACAAAAAGCTAAGGTCTAAATCTGAATTTTTACTGGTGTAGATCATTCTAGAAATTACATAGACCTGTACGTCACCCCCAGGGGACCAAAAACTAAAATGATTGCTATTGAAGTAAAACCAAAGCAAAAGCTGCCATTTTGAAAAAAAAGAGAAAAAAGTTTTCACATGCAGGTATGGCCAGGATGGCAGGAGTAGTGGGGGGGGGGGGTCGAAAGGGGGCGACAGCAAGTAGAAAGGGCACAGGTAGCTTTTTGAAGAGCTTGCTCACAGCTTCAATTATCTTTATGTTTTCTTTTAAACCAAAGCATTACACACTTGATCAACATTCTAAACTCTACCCTTTTTTCCCCAGGTGTTGATCACGCCCAAATGACCTATGACGGTCTCCACTGGCATGCCACTGAGAGTTGCTTCAGCTGTGCCCAGTGTAAGAGTCCTCTGCTTGGCTGCCCCTTCCTACCATACCATGGTCACATTTACTGCTCCAAAGCCTGCACTGTCGGAGAAGACGTGCAAGCCTCAGACTCTTCTGATTCCGCCTTCCAATCAGCACATTCACGTGAAACTCGCTGCAGCGTGCGCACAGGCAAGAGCAGTCGCTCTGCCGACCAATGTCGTCAGTCTCTCCTCTTCTCACCAACCGTCAACTATAAATTCCAGGGCCTCAGTGGAAATGCAGACGACACCCTGACCAACAAGATTGCTCATATGAACTTCTCAGAGGATCATTTATGGAGGGGGCACGGTGATGAGACTGAGGCCGCGGTAGACCAGGAAGAAGAGTGGGCCGAGCATGAAGACTACATGACTCAGCTGCTCTTGAAGTTTGGCGAGCATGGAGTCTTCCAGCAAGCAAATGACTCCCGACCCACCAATTTCTGGATTGCAGAAAAAGATGCCAAGAAGCAGGAGCCCTCAAAAAGTGGAAGTAGTGGGAGTGGGGGGAAAAGAGGTTTGGTCAATAAGAAGTACCAAGATGAAATGTACTGGGCACAGTCGCAGGATGGGTTAGGGGACTCTGCTTATGGTAGTCATCCAGGTCCGGCAAGCAGCAGGAAAATCCAGGAGTTAGAGTTGGATCATGCAGCTGGAGGAGGCCTCAACGGGGAGGAGCCACAGTGGTACACAGACTCTTTGGAGTGCATAACAGATGAGTTCAAGAAGACTGATAAAGGTGTCCATGACTCCATAGAGTCCCTTGCTTTGTCCAATATTACTGGTGAGTAGGAAAACAACCTAACATGGTAAATCAAAGGAAAATAATGCCTTTAAAAAGACTTTTTAAAAATATTTATTTCTCCTTTCCAGGTGCCTCTGTTTGCGGCGACTATATAGCTCGTCCTCAAGTATACTCTTTGCAAGGCCTCCATGAATTTGAGACAGAAGACTGTGAGAAAAGCAGCAATATGGGTACGCTCAATTCCTCCATGTTACATCGAAGTTCAAATTCCCTAAAGAGCCTGGAGCAGGAGGATGTGGTGGAAACCGCTGCAGAAGACCACGAAGCTCCTCTGCAGAACAGGCCGAAACCACACGTCCCTGCCATAAGGAGAGCACGCTCCCAGTCTCGACCTCAGCAAGTCAAATTCTCAGACGATGTGGTGGACAACGGGCGTTACTGCGATCTGCCACTGCGCCAGCCCCCTATGAGTGAGCGGACTCGTCGTAGGGCGTGCCACTTTGAGGAGCAGGGCCTCCAGTCAGGTCGTCCTAACCACCAGCACAGGAGGCGTCGAAGTCGCAAGTCCCGCTCTGAAAACGCTCTTAACCTTTTGCCCAAGGAGAGAGAACAAACAAACTACAAAGTGGCTCACAAAGGAGGCGCCCTTGGATCAAAGGGGTACCACTTCCTCCACGGTCACCCCAATGCTGCCGCCATGTCAGACTACAGACAAGGCCAAGCAATAGGGAGCTTTTTGGGACTGTGTGGCGATGAAGACGACTGGTGTTCTACTTGTTCCTCATCTTCGTCTGATTCTGAAGAAGAGGGCTTTTTCTTGGGGCAGCCCATTCCTCAGCCCAGACCCCAAAGACACTACTATACCGATGACCTTTCTGGCTGTAAAGCTGGCATGTTTTCTCTTCCTCATGACCAATGGACAAAGTCCAAAAAGAAAAAAGGCCGTAAAGGGAAAAACTGCATCATTTCTTAGGCTGTACCGTCTTGGTATTTTGTGTAATGCCAACACTCACAATTCTCCTTTGTGTACTGTCAAACTTGCAATACAAGCTCGCTTGCTAAACCTTGTAATGCCTAGTTTACAAAGCCAGTTGTTTAGGACAAACCACGTCTGTTTGGCATTACAAACTGCTGATCAAGTATTTTAGAAAAGCGTATTTATAAAAACCCAATCTAAACCATGTTTATTTAACAGCTATGGAATTGTGTATATACTGTAGAACAGAAAGAAGAAAAAAATGAAAAGGAAAGACTAAATGGCTATTTTTGTATCCTTAAGATGCTTTTGACTGAAACGGTATAAATCTGTAACTATTCACAGCTGGTGCAGATCTGTTTTTATCTCAGTGCCGGTTAATGAAACAACAAACTGCCTGTGACTCCAGCCCTTCAAGTGCTGTCGTTGTCATAAGAGCACTCTGTTGGGCGCTATATTTGTTGGTCATTGTACTTAAAGCAAATCAGTGTAACTTGCATAAATGTACAAACTGGAATATAAAAACCAAAACAGGTGATGGCAGTAATAAAATATCTAAGTATGCGTGTGTATTTACAGTATATATATTGAAATATTTTCTCTTTTTACTTCCCTAAAACACAACAGACATAACATTAGGTACGTTTTCACCATTAATTCTAAATAACCGAAACACAAATCATTTTCTGGTTCAATGTTTTATTTTTAAAATAATACACTTTGAATATAAAGATTGAAACTCACAAGCAGAATTATGTAATCACGACCTCTAGATCACATTGTTGGATACAGTTTAGCTAATACTTGTGTCAAAAGTTTGATCGATTTTCAGTATTTCCACTGGTCTTTCAATTATGATTGTGCCATTTTTAGTCAAATAAAAAAACAAAACTATTTTCAAGGAAGGTTTCTGCAGAGCTGCAGTAGTAAATTAGAAATGCGTAGAATAGAGTTGTGGGCAGGACTATTGGCATGGAGTAAGCCCTCCCCCCCATTTCCATTTTGTCTTTCTGCTTACGTGCTCTTCTGCAACATTAAAGCCCCTCACATCCCCAAGCTAGCATTGCCGCTGCAGTTTTGATCCAGATGCCAGCTCGGACAGGGAAAACAAAGACGTAAATGGATCTAGTTATATACAAGTGGATGCATTGGAATGGAACAGAGCAGGGAGCTTGCTGTAGTAACTTGTACAACACATTTACAAGCTTTTTCCAATGGTAGTTTTGTATCTGCTTCAGATTCCCAACAATTTGAAAAAAGAAATACTGTGAAATGCCATTTTAGGATACATTTTCTTTATACATGTCAATCATCATCAGAAAATTGCTACAAGAACATGTAAAAAACAAAAACATCATTTTCATCAGACTGGGGTTATGACTTGCCAAGATGTTACAAGCTGAATGTGACACAAAGAAATACAACGCTGAAATATCAGTAGAGAATCTTAGATAAAATGTTTATTTGGTCATTTTCTCTTATGTAAAGAACTATATACAATAATGAAAAGCTCGTAAACCAAAGATTGGTTTACTTCCTTTGAGTAGTAAGGTGATAGGAGTCCTCATTGTCACTGTCAAAGCGGACTGATGATTGGCTTAAGACGAGCTTTCTGGCTGCTCCAAGATCTCATCCAGCTCTGATATAAAGCCCTTCAGGGCATCCAGGCAGTGCTGTTTGATTTCCACCAGGTTTTTAGCCAGAGGAGCTTCCAGGCTTTTTTCCAAACCGGGCTCCTTATCGATGAGCATCTTCACCACTGTGCGGAAAGTTTCACAGTCCTGCTTGTAATGCTGCAAAAAAATGTAATAACACAAACATGTAAAATCGTAAAGTATTAATAAACTTTCCAAAACACAGACAGTTTTTTTTTTAAACCTTTGAAAAAGGTCAGAAGGTTGGAGCTTTAAACACATGAAAAGGTCAGAACACAAAAACAATTTCACATTCAGGCTGGAACAGAAAGGGTGGAAATCTCAGGAGAACCATTGACTTTGTTTAGAAGAGAAAGAAAGTCCTAAGAATAGAAGGCTCTGGCTGTAGGACAAAGTGAAAAAAAAAGAAGAGCGTGTTTAGAGAAGAGGATGACATCACATGTTGCTGCCATCTCAACTTTACCGTGTGGCTGCCACCAAAAAAAGAAAGACCATATTATAAACTAAAAGGTCAAGATATATGAGCTTATACAGACAAAGAACAATATTTTTAAAACATAAATTACATTGAATCCTTCACACAATGAATTGAAAAACAGATGTTGGCACCTTTTCGATTGAGAATCACGTGTCTTAGTCTGCGCCTCATATATGACATCTTTCAACTTAAGCACTTCGATCGAGAACTTGTCTAAGCAGAACCCAGTTAGGCAGAAGGATACAGGAACGGAAACTTTCCTCAATCTAGTCTTTTCAAACCTTTTGAGTGAAACATCGGCGCACTAATGCAGATCGCCATCACTGCAACACAGTGGAAGCTGCGGACGCATGCAGTGACGGAGGCAGAAATATCCCAGACTGTGGCAGACGTTTTCATGTCTGCGGATCAAGTCGAGCGAATTTCGGGCCCGCGTAATGATAGTTTGGACTGTGACCATAAGGAGGGGGAGACACTCACGATACGTGTGGCCAGCTGAGTTTCAGGGTCAGCCCCAGCTCGCCAACATCTCCTCCTCTGTCCTTTTGTTTCCCCTTCAGGTATTTTTAAAGAATCCTTTCACACCAACTTTAAGAAGAAAGCCTTTCTTAAGGAGTTGAAAGAAAAAGCAGTTGACTATTGCATTGTTTTTTTTAATAAAGCCATTTATAGCAGAAAAACGACTTTCTAAATTAGCATTTTTAACAGGTTTTTCTTAAATTATACACCGTAAACGGTTACATTTTCATTACATTATGTCTCCTTCTGCACATTTAAAAACACAGTTCTGAGCAGAAATTACTTTGTTAAAACTCTTCTGTAAAAACTGTCTCCCACTTTGCTTTAAAATATAAAAAGACTCCCCTAAATTGTGAAAACTAAAAGCTTACAGTGAGGTTCTGCCAACGTTCTCTGCTCGGAATGGGAGCGATAAGCCGATCTTTAGGCCTGATATACTGCGGGGGCCACACAGGATGCACCCTCTGGAGAAACGGCAACACAGACGGCCTTGAAGAGGAGCCTCGAAACGTGGGCTCCTACTCAAATCGGAAGTTTGCGGAGGTCCAAATTGTGAACATACCAACAAGAGGGAGCAATGGAATTCCAGGTGGGGGGGCTTAAGAGTGAGGTTATACGTGCAGCCCTCATGTAGACGTTTAGTGAGGCTCTGATGCAAGCAGGGAGTCTGCATAATAAGGGAAGTAGGGTAATGACTTGAGAGCTGGTACACATTAGGGGATATTAAAAGAGCCATTTTAATCACTTGGTGCTGAGGCTAAGAGCTGAAATGGATATGTATCATTCCCACTGATTGAGATGATGAATAAACCTCTTTGAAAGTCATTCCAAGGCATTCAGCAGCTCAGTTGTTCTTTTTAAAGACCCACTCCAAAGAAAATTGTGTTTTGGGTTTTTTTTTGGACATGTTCTTGTATCGTTTTTCCCATGATGGAGGACATGAATAAAGAAAATGAAGCTCAAAATAGTGTTTCTGAGAATTTCTTTATTCAAATCGTTGTGAATCAGGAGCAGACGAAAAAAAGGAAGCTAGAAAAAGAATGTATGCCCTAGAATAGATTCTTTATCATGGGTAAAAATGGCATAATTATAACTAAAAAACCACTGGGAACATTTATACTATGGATTAAAAGATGATCGGAGGGGGTCTTTAAATTCATTCCCCAATTTAGCTTCCAACGGTGAGCTAAGCCACATAAGTGAAAGGGTTAACAGGAAGTAGTTAAAGGGTTCATTTGTGGTCCACTAACAGCTACAAAACTATTTTTTGTTAAGTTTCAGATTAGACAAAAATAAGTAAAAATAAATAAATACGTATGAATGAAACGGATCAAATGAAGGAAAAAGAAGGAAAGTGAAAGCACAGAAAAATTCCAGGAAATGTTTACTGTCCACCAACTTTGACCTGAAGCTTTTCCAAAACCACATTATGCCGTTTAGTGGTGCTGCTCTGCCCCCTACCGGATCTACCCCCTCTGCAAAACCACAACAGATCGGTTGTGAGGCAGATGTTACAGGAAAGTACGCGTTCCTGCCACCTCACTGACGTCTCCAGAAGGAGCTGGGAATGGCAGCGCGAGCGCAAATGGCAAAAGATGCACCGCACCGTGGGTTGGCCCCGCCCCCGCCCTGCGGGGCAATTCCTGCCCTGCTTTGACGGGAACAGATAAGTGGTACTGTGATGCAACTCCAAATAGCAAGCCACAGAACAGCTCAACCTGTACCTTGCAGATGCTCACCACACAGCTGCTAAACGAAACTGAGGTGGATGGATGCTAAACAATTATTTCTACATTTTACTTTAATAAACAGGCAACAAATGAGCCAAAAACCCTGTAGCTTATACCCTTTTTAAAGGATATACACAGTTTTTACGTTTTTAAAAAACATAATGACTTCAAGATTTTCCTTATTTTGTGTTGGAAGTTTTTTTTTTTAACTTTAAAAGAAAAGTTCTGTTTAAATCCAACAGTGAAACAAATGGGAGAATCTCCCAAACCAGAAAAGGAACTAATACTTTATCTGGTCTGTTATGAAACTGTTCATAGACCTAGAAATAACAGAAATGAGACCTTGCAGATAGGAAGGTCACGTTAGGACATAGGCAACAAAAGTTCACCAGGATTCATAGAAGTCGGGTCATTTCAGAAAACAAATCATCCCACCTTCTCGATTTCCACTGCTTTTGCCTTAATGGCCTCCAAGCGGCGAGCCTTTAAGTCCTCCTCTGGTGTCAATTTTGGCTCCGCGCTGGCAGCCGCCACCTCCTCTGACTCTGCCACAGATGCTGAAGTTTGGTCCTGGCAGGCCAAAGGTTAAGGGTCAGAGCTGGGGTCACCAGGTTTAGAAACTGACTCTGGTTTCAAAGTCTTTTAAATAGAGACAAGTCTGCTTTCTTACAGGTGCCGAGTTCTTGTTTGCATGTGTGTCTTATTAAGCTTGCTGGTAATAAACAGACACAAACCCCAATAAACAGTAAATCTTTCTGATTATAAGCTCTTAACAACAGAATGTCACACATGGCACTTTGGAAACAAAAAGACTATTAAGTCCCTTCATTAGTTCTTTTCATATAAAGGACACATTGTAGCACTTATAAAGTAACTTTTCATAATTTTTAAGTACACTTTTTTCTTTTGCAGTAACCAGTCTTACTTTTGGAGGATCAGTTCTTATTTTTTCGGTAACTATAATACTTTTCAGTAACATGTCTTACTTTTGCAGTACTATTTTTTACTTTTTCAGTTAAATTTCTTACTTTTGCCATCACTTTATTACTTATGCAGTTACATTTATTACTTTTTAAAGTAACTTTTTAGTAACATTTCTTACTACTACAGTCACTATTAACCTCTATTAACCTTCTTTAGTAAGAAAATTCACCTTTGCTGTACAACTTTTTACTTTTGGCGTCACTGACACTTATTTAGCAAAATGTATTGTTTTTTCCAGTAACTTATTACTTTTGCATGACCTTTTTCTTTTACTTTTGCAGTAACATTTATTACTTTTGCAGTAACTTTTCCTAGTTTTGCAGTAATATTTCTTACTTTTCAGTTACTCTATTACTGTTTTAGTAATTTTTGTTTACTTCTGCAGTAATATATATTTCTTATTTTTCAGTAACATTTCTTACTTTTGCAGTACTCTTTTTTTACTTTGGCAGTAACATTTCATAGATTTGCAAGAAATCTTTCTTCTTTTGCAGTAACTTTTCTTACCTTTTCAATAACATTTGCTGAAACATTTTTTTTTCCTTTTGTGGAAACCATTTTTTTTTTTTTTACTTTTTCGGTAACATTATTTATATTTGCAATTACCGTAATTTCCGGGTTATAAAGCGCACCCTATTACAAGCCGCACCCACCCATTTTCACGTGTTTAACTTCTTTTGTACATAGATAAGCCGCTTCACAGTACAAGCCGCATGAACTAGGCAATGTGGTCAGCCTGACAAATCACGACCTAACTCTCAGATTGTGTGCAAGTCATTAGCACACTGTGGGAGGAGACAGAACTCTATTCTGTTCACAAGTTCCTCAGTTATGTTTTTTTTTTTTTTAATTATTGACAATCTAAGTATCATATATATAATTACAAACAGTAACCATATAATCAACATTACATCCCTCAGTTATGATGAGGAAATTTACATCCGCGATTCCCCATTTCCCATGAGTCTTAGGGGCTAAAGGCTGGTCTAATCCTCGGCTCGCCACACTGTTGTACGTGTTTAAGAATGAGCAAAGAGCAACAGTGGATGGAGGGGCGAACGGAAGTGTGTCGCGGCAGCGTTGTGGGAGTAACTGTGCTGGTTAAAAAAACACACCAGTAAAATAAAGCAGCGGCAACTGAAAAGCGCGCGCCTCAGCGCAATACGCTTCCACAACAAACACTGTTGCTCCGCGGACGCCTCTGCGCTCCGCGCTCGCCAAGCAGGCTCCTTGTCTCCCCTTCCTATCTTCTCCGACACCCCTGGCCAGGGCGGCTCCAGGGAAGAACGCTTCGTCCCCATTCTCATGGTCTCATGCTGGACGGAGCGAATCGTGTCTTTGCAGAGCAATCGGACTTAATACTGAACGTTTTGTGGATGAGGGGCGGATGAGTTGTTGGTGTGGGAGCCATCAGACTGCCATCGGCCCCACAGCTCTATGTGAACGAGCAGCAGGAGAACATCTCTCCAGCTCACTCGGAGCCTGTGATGCGGCCGGGCATGCGTGTTTCTTTTTGTTGAACCATGACTGAAGTGTCTAAGACCTGAAGTCAGGTCCATGCTGTTTGGCTGCTGAGAGGTGTGTTGAAAAATAAATGACTCGTTGCGTGGAGTTTAATAGCATATTCAACTCATGCTCTGAGTCCGAAAATACGATCATGGCGGCCGCCAATTAAATCTATAAATTAGCCGCGTCACTGAATAAGTCGCAGGGCTGTGAGCGCAGGAAAAAAGCAGCGGCTTGTAGTCCGGATTTTACGGTACATTTCTTCCTTTAGCACTTCAAAACAATCATTTCTGCGATTAAAGATCCCGTTTACCTTTGAAGAACTGTGAGGAGAATCTGTAATGGAGCTGCTGGCAGATTGGCTGGTCTCTGCACTGGACTTCTCTACAGAAAAATATTATGAAAGTAAAGTTAGTCTAGAAAAATGGAAAGAAATTGTACACTACAACAACAAATATAAGGTTTTAATAAAGTATCCTTGCCAGATAGACACGACTGAAACTGTTTATAGTCTCCTAATCTATTTTGATTTAAAAAATAAAAAAAAAGGTGAACTTAGAACCATAATTCACACAGCTGAACACTTCTAAAGGTCTAAACACAAAGTTAGTCAAATACCAGACCAAACATGATTCTGGAGACTTCATTAAATCTTTGTATTTACTGCTTTCTCACCAAAGTAAAGGTCAGGTTTTGAACGCAAACCCAAACCACCCCAATAAACCAGGGGGATCCGTTTCCCAGCCTCTCAAAGTGTGAGGTGTTGGTGTAATTACCAAGCTAACATGTTGCAGCAAACCATGACGGTTCACATCACACACCTCCTCCTCAAACAGATGTTTCACCTTGAGCGCCTTTGTTTAATTTTAATAGTCAAACTAGTCCGACTCTTATAGGCAGAAGTGCCATTACTTAGTAGGGTTGAGTCAAAAAAGAAATAGTAAGAAAACTGTCCTTTACTATTTCATATTGAACACTTAAATAAAAGTTTAAAAAACAAATAAAAGAGACCAGATTGAAGGTGAATGTCCGAGGACTGACAGATGTACCGTCTCTGAAGGCATTTAGCAGACCTTCAAAGTGATACTTACGCTTCTGCTGAGCCTGCTGGTAGTTGCAGCTTTTTTCTCTGTCAGGAGAAAAGTTTCTGCTTGTAGCAGGAGTTGAGGGGGCCTCCTTCTTTACAGGAGAGCGTTCGCGGGTAATTACTAATGACTTATTGGCCCTAAAGTCATCCCGGTCATCTCTGCGTAGAAAAGCAGGTCTCAGTAAGAACAACAGAACAGCATTTATAATGTATACAGCTCGATTCTGACCAAGCTTTGTGATTGGACAAAGGGGTACGGTGTTCCATGAGTGCTGCTATAAAGTACAACAGCATTACGATGTTTACCATATGTATGACTGCTGCCATCCACTGTATAGGGTTTGTCTCTGTTTACACCACTTATCAAACTTCTTTGGCTTTAAATAGTTTTTACCATGATCATTCTTATGTTTGGACAGTCTGTGTGGAGCCATCTTACACAGCAGACATCATGGAGACCTTTGAGGACACAGATGTAGCTTTAGTGGCTTGTACTAACCTTTGAGCATAGCCTGGTCGACATCCTCTCTTATGGAAATGACTATGACTTCTGTTGCCTTTCCTAAATGCCGGCAAAAAAAATTAGGATAAATAAAACTTAAAAGGCAGTTTTATTCACCAAGATCTTCGTTTTATTCCGGAATCCGTTTTTTTTAGGAGTTTTTCCTTACCGAGAAGGGGGGGTCTAAGGGCAGGGATGCCAGTATAGCTTAGTCAGTTTGTTAGTTCATTTTAGTATTTTCCTATTGAACTCTTTGTATTCATGATCCTTTCGAGTTCATGTTTTACTTCGAAGCCCATCGAGACGACTGTTGTTGTGATTTTGGGCTATACAAATAAAATTTAATTGAATAGATTAGAGGAAAATCACCATGAAATAATCGATCTCCCTCAAAAACACTTGCAAAGAGCTACATAACCATTTTATGCAAAAGAAAATCAAAGATATTTCGACAAATATAAATAAATAAAATATGTAAAAATATGAATCAAGTTGAAGATCAAACCTAAAGTAGTAAAAGATTGCAATACACATAAAAAACGCCTAAACAATTTAAGAAATGGCAAATCTGTGCTCAAAAAGACCGGAAAAGCTCCAAAAACAGAAAAATCTCTCCACATTGTTTTTAATAAGGTGTTTTACACCCTTTGGCAGCTGTTAGTTTTCAAATTATATTAAATATCAAAATCAAATTATTTAAAATATCCAAATAAATAGTTGAAACACATTTTTAATACATGGCAGTATCCCAATTACATTACAAAATAAGCAATTTCATGTTGAGAGCAGAACTCTGCCTCCATCTAGTGGCAAAATGTCAAATTACGCACTGTAATATGTTTTTAAAAAGGGTCACCTGGACCTAATTTTACTAGTTTAAGATGACTTCAGCATAAAAAAGTGAGTCCAGATGATCCTCTTTTGGAAATTTTCTGCTATGGAACCATCCTGGATGAATGTTCACAGAATTGTATAAAACATTTTTTATACAGCATTTACGGTAGCTGGCCTACCTCGAGCTTAATTGATGTCTCAAGTCATCTTTCCCAAAACCTTTTTGGGAGTATGGGCCCCCCTACAATCACAGAAAACTCTCATAAAAACAGAAATATACATTGACAGCAATTATATTCAAATAAACTAGCTGACTTATTCTTTAAATCCTTACAATTTGCTGCTGTGAGGAATTCCTCTGAAAATTGACATAGTAGGGTTTTTCATCAAAGAATTGCTCATCGTTTGGTGGATAACCGTCCTCACTGTAATATCCCCTTGCCTCCTGGTAATGTTGAGGACCGCCATACCACTGGGGGTCATTAAACTCTCTGTCGTACTCCAAGCCTGGCCGAGGTCCCAATTTCCTCTTTTCCACAATATTGACCACTCGATGAACCGTCACCTGAAGCGAGAAATGTGCTTCAGAATTCAAGATTAACCTTAATGTAAACACATTTTTTGTGTTCTAAGAGGAGCTGTGTTTAACCTTTTTACTTTACCTCTCTTTTATCTGGGGAGAATTGCTCCTCGTATTGTTCTCTGATTGACCTTTGACCCCGCCGATATGACACTACAACATAACATACAGAAATGTAATGAGTTTTGTCTCATGTCCAGAAATGTTAAAAAGACACTTTCAGTTACATAAAGTTCAGATACTGTGGCAATAAAGTTTCCAAAAGCAAAAACATTTAAAATATATTGATGTTATTTTCTTCACTTCAGACTGACTGCCGGGTTGTCCGATGCATCGATGGAAACTTGACTGCCTGAAAGTTTACACTGACATAGACAGATTTTAGGCAGTGGGGGCTGTGCCGCTGGTTTTTGTGCACTCCAAGTGGGTTTAGGTCTCTGAATTGTATGGAGTGACTGACCGAATGAGCCTTCTGTAGATACCGGCTCATCCAAATAGGCCACCTTTTCTTTTTCCGGGACATCAGATAGAGTCAGCCCCATGTGTCTATGAGCCTTGACAGTGAAAGCCATCCCTCTACCGAGAGAGAGAGCTGCAAAGCGGGACATCCGGAGAAGGTCATTTGTGGCCAGTCTGACCTTGTTCAAATTAGAATGGGGTCTGGTGGGCGGCTGGAAGGTAGCTGTACACCAAGGTCCGCCAGGCACAAAGGCTACGTTCACACTGCAGGCCTTAATGCTCAATTCCAATTTTTTCCATCGAAATGCAAACTTTTGTGATCTCCTGTGTGACCCAGAAATGACCCAGAGTAGACCCGCATGCACGGAATAGTACTCAACGGTGAACGACGTCACTCGTTGTTTGCGGAAGTAGCTAACGTTAACAATGGATGTCAACAACAGTGTTGTCAACAGCGGAGCTCTTTTGCATTATTAAATTCATTTTCAAAAAGGAGCCGGCACAATTACAATCTTCTCATTTTAAGAAGGCATTGGATCCGGGATTGTCTGTACTCACTGTGTGTGTAATAAGAGAGAGGAGAGGGCGCGTACAGCGCCGGAGTGTGTGTGTGGGGGGGCAGCGGAAGTGTGTCGGGTGTGCGTATTCATGTTGTGTGTTGAGGAGGAAGGTGAACGGTAATAAAAGAAGGTTTACCCTAGAATAAATGCTATTGACTCTTTATTAACCCGCCCTGGAGAATCTGAGGGTCCGAACGGGGAAGTGAACCCTGGAGGAGGATCCACCTTCGGCCCTGGAGAAGGTCTCCCCCACGCTTCTGACCATGGTCGAAAAAGAAAAAAAAGTAATCGCTGGAAAGGTTCAACACCACGCTCGGCCATTTAGCTGGAATATCTTCAAAAAACCGCCCGGTTGCGATAAGAGCCCTTGAGTTTGGCCTGAATAGAGGTGTCACCCCAAATATGAATTAAATAGGTGACCTCGCTTCCCTTCCACTAACTGGTCTCAGCAGCATCGTCCACCATGGTGGATGTTTATGTTCTCGTTTCCGCCTACTTCAATTCAAAATGACGATGTTTGTAGCGTATCAATGACGCACGGGTCGGATACATGTGGCCTTGCCGTTCAGACGGCGGTTGCATTTGAAAAGATCGGATCTGTGATGTTCAGACTGTCATGAAAAGATCTGATACAGGTCCCATAGGGGCAGAAAAATAGGAATTGGGTGGTTTCAGCTTGGTCACAGCGCTCAGAGCCCAGGCCGTGCTGGCTTGTGCTTGATACATTTTCTCCAGCCAACGGGCAGAAAATCTGCAATGCTTTGATGGCAATGTGGTGGGGCCGGTCACACCTTGATTGTGGGACGGCGCAAGATAAGCTGCCAAAGACGGCTTCATAGGTGGAGGATGGACCAGGCCTGCTTTCTCAGCACCTTCCAGGTCCAAGTACTGTCCGTAGCCGGGCACAGTCGGGCGTGTGGACAGCGGTTTGCTTTATGACGATGTTAGTTAAGATAAAGTCCAGGTACGTGGGCAAACAGTTCTTCACAGCTGTTGGTTCAGGCAGGAGGGGAAAGAGAAGACAAATCATCCTGGAAAGCCGGCGCAGCAGCAGCAGCAGCAGCAGCGTGGTGACCCAAAAACACAAGATACTGGTCCTCAGCCTAAAAACCACGCAAATAGACGCCAATGGTCAGAATGTCATTGTCGGTGTAACGCGGGCCCAGCTGGAGCAGAGGCTGCTTGTGCTCCACCTGTTCTCTAGCTAACTCCTCCATGACCTCCACGAGGTCCGCCCAGCTAGCAGTGTGGCCTTCGACCGAGAGCCCATCGTCTGATTTGGACGGAATCTGTGTCTTCGACTACGACAGCATGGGGGCTTTGCTGCACCACAGAGGTTTTTCCCAGCACCTTCTCATTGAACTTGACACGCCTTTGCAAAGTTGACCACAGCAAAAGTTGGCATGACTTGCAGGTGTAGGGCTCTGGCAGACAGGACAGGGTTCATGCTGGTCCTTTTAATCCAAAGAGAAGCCGCACTCCTAAGGACAGGAGCGAAAAGAAGACTGCTGCTTTGCTTTCTTGGGCCTTGTGCTAATGATGAGACACAGGGGCAAGGAGCCCTTTCCTCAAAGTCAGCGCTCCGCGGCAGACACTGGCCGAACAGCAACAGTGACTAACACCAACAGTTGAGCTAACTCTGAGATGGCTGTGGAATAGTCAGCAGTGCTAGCTAGCAGCAATGTAGCCGCCTCTGACCAGCAGTGAATCAAATCAAATTAAATCAAACTTTATTCAAACAGTGGTGTTCATTCATACTCGTTCATCACCAAGTATTAATGAGGAGTGAATGAGTAATGGACACAATGGAAGGGCTTTGAGCGTCGAGAAAAGCGCAGATAAATCCATTCCATTATTATTATTATTATTATTAAGAGGAACTGAGTGAAGATGGCTCAGACTGGACCATATAAGCAGGGAACCTGTCAATGCGCGTCATCTGGCTTAAAGCCATGAACAGAGGCGTTTTTGTCAGCTTTTTCTTTCCTTTTATTGGTTAAAAATAAACTCTGGTTATGATTTTGAAAGGTAGGGGTTATTTTTAAGGTAACGGCTATCACACAAGTCACAGTTTTACATTAATGATTAAATTTCACTACTTTGCATTCATTAGCATTACACCTAGCAATGCAGCATAATAATAAAATGTACTGAGATGGTATCACTTTAAATTAACATAGGCTATTTTAATACAAATACAAAATGTATGTACTTACTGTTGAGTGATGCGTTTAACTTTCTTCTTTATTTATTTATTTATTTATTTTTTTTTTAGTTTTCTTCGAGGCCTCAGCTCAGGGAAAACGCTAAAGAGGAAAAGATAAGGTCAGGTATGACGATGACAACACTACTATTGCGCATGTGCTATAGCCCGACGTTTAATAACAGGCTTACAAAATACATTTCGGTACCATCATACAATAAATTCATACAATTACCATCATAAATTATAATTAAAGCCCTAAATGTGAGACATTTACTTCAATATACTGTAACTGTACATTCTAACATTGCGATAAGAAATGCAACGGCCCACAATGTTGGCTAACTCTATAAAACCAGTGCACCAATATGTAATTATTTCCGAATGAAAGATTTCTAAACACATGAGGCCTGCTTAAGCCTAATTAGCATTGTTGTGTTACGTTAGCAGATCACTACTAGTAGCTCAAAAAAGAGGAAAAATGTGGAAAAAGAAACCCACCAAAAAACGATGTCAATTCTTCATGCCTCAAAGATCGCGTTGCATATCCTTTAGATGAAAGTAGACTGTTAATATAATGTATGTATTATTATTTAAGTAGTTTTACTTAGCCTTCAAAAATAAACAGGGAAAAATTCCAGCATGCTTCTTCTTCTGTTCCCGTGTCTTCTTCTCCGTTATTGTCGATGGGAAAAACAACAAAGTGGAAAAATAGCGCCCTCGTTTGGACAAAAACGTTTGTGCTTCATTCTTTTCTTCTTATTATTGTTATAATAAGAAATACTATTTAAAAATTTAAGAAAGTTATTGTTCTAGAATGACAATTAAATACGTTTAGATTAATTTAAAGATAAATAAAATAAATTGAACAACTCAGAAAGAACTTGAACTTAATTGAAACTCTTGACTTGTTCCCAACATTGTTACTACTAATATTCCTTTTTTCTCTCGAAACAATTGCTTTAAACTAAGCTTTGATCCTAAACCAAATAAAATTGTGATATTATTGTTTTTCATTCTCCCAGCTGTCCTCTTTCCTAGATGAAATAAATGGCCAAACATAATTTGAAAACAAAAATATTTAGCTTTATATGTAATCATTAAGCTAAAACACATCAATTTATCTGGCCATGGGATTGGCTTTTTTTTATGTTATTTTTTTGTTTTTGTTTTTTTATAAAAGTACATCCTAACCCACTGATACAAATGCAGAGCCCATCATGGAAAATAAAATTCTTATCATTTTCTTGTACACCAGACACTGCTGCATCTTTGAACACTGTAGTGAGCCCAATAAAAGGACCAAAAACAATATTTACTATGGACAGGTTTGCATTCAATAAAAAGGAAATATTTGTTCTAATTATTTTGTGTATCCATAAATTATTTTTAAAAAACAGTTAATCTTTATTTTATTTATATTTTGTAAAGGGAGTGTTTTTCCTCGAGTTCTTAATTTTATCATTTTTTACAACTTTTGTTTCCAATTGTTTTTTTTTTTTTGTTTTTTTTTTTGTTTGTTTGTTTTGGGCTATTTTGTGTTGTCATGTAACCGGGCAACACTAATGAGCTGCGATGGTTCCATTTCTGCAGCTCCCTTAACGGGTAATATCTAGTTGTCAAAGATGGGCTGTCTGTTTTTCAGCCCCAGCATGGGGCGTTCTGGTGCATCTGGAAGGAACAATGTTGCCAAGAGGTCCATATGAAGTCCCCAGGCCTTGAGGGTCTTCAGCGCAGGAATTTCAGAACTTGCTGCAAACTGTAACCAGGTATGCAAATGGGGCAGTCCAGTTGGCCTTTAGCATAAAACCTATCCTGGAGCTTTGCCAATGCCTTCAGGAAGCCCTTCAGAGGACCCTACAAAAGAACAGCATTGAATCTCCATCCTGTATACCCTACAGCATCATGTTTATGCAGCATAAACAGACTGCAAAGATGGAGACAAACGAGATAATACTGGGGATGAAAGAATTAGCTAAATGATTTAAAGCTAAATTGGTTTTCTATGCTAATAGTAAAAATATAAGCATATTAGTTATAATACTCATTTTCACAATGAGGCTGCGTTTGTTGACTCAAAAATAAAATAAAAAAATCAATCCACCAAACAGCTTTTTCTTTTTCTTCTTCAACACCGCTCATCCTGTCACTTATTTAAAATTGTATGGTATTTAAATGATATTTGACATGTGCAGAACTCTCTAAAATACCGGAAACGACAGTAGAAGAAGAAATAGTAAGTTCCGTTGTAAACAAACAAACCTGCAGCATAGAGCGAGATGATCTTCTAAACATGCTTTTATTATTGTTATGATTATTATTAGGCGCTTGTTTGCTCATAATTTTTTTTTCTTTGGTGGAACAGGGCCGGAAGAAGGGTTAGGGTTAGGCTAATATGTGCCAACAACAACATTTAGCTGCGGCTGCAGTTTAAATCCATGCAGCAAAGCTGCACTATGCATCTTGACTGAATGTAAATATGTGGGAATAACATCAGCCTTTATTTTGTCTGGACATAATTGGAAACATAAATTCACATGATTGTTTACACAGTTTCTCAGGACTGCGCTGCATTTCTCCATTTAAAAGCCGCCTCCATTTGATCACAAACCGTCCCAGAGCTGCTCCTCTCCCTGGAGACACAGTTCTCCTGAGTACGGCAGCTCACTCACACAGAGCGGCTGACGGACTGTGGCCCGAAGCCTCCTCCGAAGCGCACACCGTAACAAAGCCACTGCCAACGAACATGAAGCTACGAGTCCGGTTGCTCTGCTCAGAGACATGCTTCCCACATGGGTGGAGCAGGCGACCGGTCCTGATTGAGCTCCAAACTTTCTCTGAAACGCCAGACCGTCTATGCACGGCGCAAAGCCAGCACAGTAGTGATCCACAATTGGAATAAACTGTTTATATGCATGACGATTGGATCAACAATCTGCATAACCCACCTATCTCGATCAGAAAGAAGTTTTTTATCCGAATGAGTCTGATCGGGGCAGAGTATTCCGAACAGCGTGTTTACATGACACATTTTGATTCTGATCAGGCTTTCATTGCGATTACTTTTGTCCATGTGAACGTAGGATTTGATTACTCATTCAACCCACAGCAGCTTGTATTAGGTCATTTTCTCATCATAAGTCAGAACAGTTACCATTCTGTTTTATTGTTTTCTTTTCTTGAGAAGACTCCAAAACTTGCACTAAAAAAGAAAGATCAAGTTTAGATCAAGCTTTTATCAGATAAAATAAAATGTGACAGAGAAAAATGTGCTAACATAGAAAATTAATGCAAACATTTCTTTAAATAAATATAAAATTTATATCAGTATCTTGGTTCAACTGGAATCTGTCAATTTTGGGCCCCGATAAAGGAGTTTCATAAACATAAATATAGTTTATTCAGTCTCAAGGGTGATAAAACGCATAAATTACATTATTTTGGTTTACATAAATTACATTCTAATAAGTATCTATCATCTTATGTGCTTTTCGCGGCTGTTGTCACGTTTGTAGCTGTTATGATTACATTAACAGCTATTGGCTGAACTCGTGTCACGTGACCACGCCTCGACATTAGTTTCCACGACAGCTGAGTAGATGCTAAATGCCCATTTTCCACCGCTAATAAGCTATCATTTTCAACTCCTCTGACAACAGATTCTGTGTGATGGGAGACAAGAAGAGTCCCACAAGGTAAAACCTTCACTGGTATGTTCGAATAACGACTTAACGCGTCACTTGTTTGAAAAAAAGCACAGTCAATGGATGAAGCTGTTTAGTAGTGAAGTGTTCATGGCGGCAGGCTGCTGCAGAAAGGCTGACTGCTCGCGTGAACTAACGGCTCAGTCATTGGTCTGGTTCAGGAAGAAAACGCTTTCTCGAATCTGCTTCGGGCTCTGAATTCTACTAGTAGCTGTATTTATAGAACACACTGCTTTGAAACAGTGCTTTTCATTTCAAAGTTGCTCGTGTTCGCTGGTTTGTTTTTGTAGGCCGAAGCGGCAGTCCAAGCCGTTTTCAGACGATGGGTTCTGGGACTGCAGCGTGTGTACGTTCAAGAACAGCGCTGAGGCGTTCAAGTGCATGATATGTGATGTCAGAAAGGGCACATCTACTCGGTAAGTGCAGACTGCTGATTCCATCCCTTATGCTAACCATATGTCATGTTGAGGACTCATATTAAACGATTTTATTCAAAAAGTAATTCATTTTTTGGTTAATATCTCCAATGTTTCATCAAAATCTGCAAGTCAGCAAGATTTTTTTTACAGTTCTTTTTATAAAGCAAAAAATAGGAATTAAAAAGTAATATCGTGGAATTTAAACGCAACACAGTAGTTTACTCCAGTACAGCTTAATATTTGTATCACTTCAAGTGTTTACAGCTGAAACAATAGTTGCGAAATGTGAACATTGTTAGAATTTCATTAAAAAAAATCATACAATGGAACTGCAGTACCTATTACAGAAAATTGGAAAACTTTATAAAATTTATTTATAAAAACAGAAAACTTTGATAGGAGCCAGCTTTGGAGTTTTCTTACTAATAAACAAGTGTTCACACTAAGAACAATTGATGCTTCAAGCTGCATTTTAACAACCGTTGTATTCCATTGTAGGAATTTGGGTTATATTTGTTTTTCTGATGCCAGAAATTTCAATTTAGTCCCCTTTAAAAGTTAATTTAAAAGTATCAATGGACACACAAATGACAAAGAAAAATCTGTTCTAAAGTTTTTGCTTTAATTAATGTCATTACTGGTTATGTTTACGGCCATATTGTCCATACTGATCTGCATATATACAAACCATGTTGTTGGCAGTTAAATTGAACTTTACATGTTTGGCTGCAGTTCAGGAAATTGGCCTCAACTTAATAAAAAATAACTTACTCCATGACATTTCTTTCCACAGAGACAGTTTTCTAACAACACTTAACTTTTAAAGTGACAGCTCCGACTTTGGCTTAGACATATTTTCTATGAGTTTTTGGTGGTTCTTACAAAACGGTAAGAATAACCAATCAAAATACAATTAGGGACATACCATTTACCCCACTAATATTTTTATGGCAAATAAACTTTTTTTTTCTATGAGAACACTACTATTAGCTGAAAGTTCCTTAGTAAATGTATTGAACCCAGTAAAAGTCCTGGAGAAAAACCTGCCAGCCACATCAAATAATCTTCCACACACTCTGCTAACAGCGTTTAGTGAAGTTTTTAAAGTTGTATTGTAATTTTCTGTGTCAGATCTACTGAAACACTTATTACTGTTAGACATATGGAGGTTGTTTTGCCCATAGCTTTCAAAAATCAAGCAAACAAGACATTCAGGATTAAACTTAGTTCATGGATCAGTCTTGATGGAACTGATCTGTCAAGTTTTAGAAGCTTGAGCTTTAGTTGCTGGTATTCTTTTGTCTTCGGTTTACACGATCATGTTTAGAGATGTGTGACACATCTGTGGTTTACATAACAATAAAAGCAAAGAGAACAGTGCAAGGTGAGGGTTTATCACTAGGTTGTGTACTATTACAGCGGCTATGCAATAAATCTTTGTCTCTCAAAGGTTATAACAGGGTTGTTCATTCAGGCAGAGATCTATCACAGAAGTCATGTTATCTGTATTTTCAGTGTTTTGCTCTGTTCATATCTAAGAGTACCACAAAATGAGCTAAATATCGAGGAACATTTGACAGGTTTGTCCCCTTCCTTAACACCTTAACACAGATCTTTGACATACTAATGCATAAAAAGGCTGGATAGTTGGGTGCAGGACTGGCATGCAGGAAACCTGGGTTCGCTTCCCAATGTTGGGCCTGGAACATGGTTGTCAGTAACAATCGTGTAAACTGAAGACAAAAAAAACCTATAGCAGCAACTAAAGCTGACGCCTCTAAATCTTGACAGTTACCATCATGACTGATCCATGAAGTAGTAAAAAGCTGTGGATAAGCTGAACCCCTTGACATGCCGTAAATCTTTGACCGTTCACGCGATTCACTGTGAATCAGCCGATTCTGGTGTGGAGAAAAGTGGCTTTTCATACCGGCTTCGGACTGACAACACATTACTAATATATAAAGTGTTGCACAACAGCTCCAGGCCCCTTTTCTCCACGACAGAATCAGCTGATTCACGCTGTTTGCGTAAGCACATCTCTGCTTCAGAATCCTGAATTAATTGCGTAAACGGCTGGGTAGCTCGGTTGGTAAGGTGCGAAGCTACCATGCAGGAAACCAGGGTTTGATTCCTGGAGAGCAATGGTACTGGGGGCAATTACCATATCAATAGCGAACAGTTAACATCACCCAGTGAGGGTCCTTAGGCAAGACCCTTAACGCTACCGCCTCCCGAGCGCAGTTCTGCTGCAGCTCACCGCTCCCCAAGGGGATGGGTCAAATGCGGAGAAAGAATTTCCCTTCGTGGGATAAATACAGTGTAAAAAAAAAAACTACGGTACTTGAACCAATGTTAACACTGGAGCTAAAGCTCTGGTGTTAAGGGGGTTTAAAGCAGGAGTTTCTTTAAAAAAGTGGAGCCCGATGCACTGTGTTTGAGATGAAGAGTCATCTTCATCATCACTGTAGATTGTCATCTTATGTATAAAAAAAGTAGTTCCACCAGCATTGGGTCAGTTTTTTTTGAGAGCTAAACAGATTCTGGTTTTTAAGCACACTTATATTATCCAAAAGAGTGGTCTTAAAAACTCTGACTTTTGTACGGACAAAGAAAAGCCCGCTCATCTTTAGCAAGAGAAACTTGCAAAGAGAAGTGGATTCTGACCAATGACATCCAGCAGTTCATTTTTTTTGGTGTTTTTCAGAAAACCACGGCCTGTTTCTCAGTTAGTTGCACAACAAGTGAATCAACAGTTTGCACCACCAACACACCCCAAAAAGGAGAAGAAAGACAAATCTGAGAAGGACAAAAGCGATAAAGACCCGACAATGAAAAAGAAAAGCTACAAAAAAACAAGGTGCTGACTTGACTCAACATTTCTATTTTTTCATTAACAAAGGTTTTCTGCATGTGAGTAACTGTTTCTAACCCCTCCTCGTGTCTGTATCCTGACCAGGCCCAGATTAAAAAACGTAGATAGGAGCAGCGCCCAGCATCTTGAAGTCACGGTCGGAGACTTGACAGTCATTATCACAGACTTTAAGGAGAAAGCCAAACCCACGTCGACATCGGCGAGCGCCATCTCGGCGGACCAGCAGAGTCAAAGTGGCTCCAGTTCTGATAACACTGAGCGAGGGATTTCCAGATGCTCCACGCCGCATGGGGAAGGCTCGTCTGTCAACGGAGAGACTCACTGACCCTCACAGGGCCAGTCGGCATAAGACATTTTATTTTGGCAGCCTCAACCATGGATTCAACGTCAAGAAAAGGATTTTTAAATAAAAATACCATAAATAACAGCATTCACTTTCATTTGGGGTTTGTATTTTTCTACTGCCTTGCTGTTAATGGTTAAAAGTCAGTATGATGAACTACAAACACAAGAAAAGCATTAAATGGTGTGTGGTAATTGGTGCTTAATCTAAGCAATAACATCCTTTTCTGGATATTGTTGCTTTAAAGAATAAATGATGCATTATGAAAGAGACATTTAAAAAAGAGGACAACTCTGAATACAAGTTTTTTTTTAATTGTTTTTTTTGTTGTAATTCTTTGCACTTGATGGCATCCTTTGTTCACAATAGCAATTTGTAGCATCAGTTCATTTCTACCAGTAGAATGCTAACAGCCACTGGCATTTCCCAGCTCTCCTTTTTTGTCATTGGATGCAATAACTGTTTTGCTGTTTTTAACATTTGAGAAAATGGATTGAACCATTATGCTAAGTATGCTTTGCTTTAAGCCTAATAAGAGTTGAGCATGATTTATTCCATGAAATGGTTTCTATTATGAAATAAAATGTGTAAATAAATGGGAGTTTGAAATGTTTCATGTTTAATTAATGCAGTTTTATGGAGAAACTTGCATGCTAACAAAAGTTTGCATTCATCTTCTGAAGCCCTGCTGCAGTGTGTCCAGCCTGGACCATCACTAGGCTTCAGGGTAGACATCCTCACCATAAGACGCTTAAAACCCTTTATCGGGCAAGTGACTGTTTTTGGTCATTTTCGCACATGTTAGTTATCACGCCCATCCCCTGTCTCAGTGTGTTCAAGAATCATGTGATCTTTACCCAGCCAATCAGCAAAGATCATTCTACATTATAGGTTACTCAATTGTGGAACTTGACCAATCAGCAAAGACTAGGGTCACATCAAATTTCCCTTTTTCTCCAAAGTCAGAAAAATTTGCTTTTGCAGGTCAGTTCACTGAACATTTTCAAAGGAATCGTCAAAACTAACCACGGTAAGTTGATGAAACTCATACATTTTATTGTTGAATAGTTGTGTTAAGTATTGACATATAAGTTGTTTGCGGAGAATTTATTGAAATGAGTGGAAATACGTCATAAAAAATGCAGGCACCATATTTGATCATACGCCCTTTTCACTAAAAACTACATTTTACTTGGTATGTCTGTTTTTGGACATAAGCCCTATGCATCTAACAAACCATACTTAGTGCATTGTCTTTACAAATAAAGAAATACAACTTAGCATGTTATGTTTTAATGTTGCCAAATGTTTTTATATCACTATACAGTGATTCAGAGAGAATTTAAACACTGTTTTTAGTTTATGAATAGTGATAGAGTGATTTTTGTCAGTTTATGATGTTATGACAGTTGTTTTATTGCATGTGTTTAATTTTTAGCTTCCATCAATCTTTTATGGCAAGAGGAGGGAGACTGCTGTTGTGCCAGTCCACCCTGACATTAGTGGTGATGATGATGATGAGGATCAAGATGATGATGTGTCAGACCCTGACTTCGTCCCACCCACCCACAACCAGGACATTCCCAGACCCTCACACACACAAACACTTTGTTATCAGCACTTTTACATAGTACCCTCTTTTATATTCTAAAAGGATGTTCAAAATGTTCAAATACTTAATATTTGTTTTTCTAATATTTTTATTTATATATATATATATGGTGGGTGAGCTTGAAAAGAGTGATTTAAAGAACTGCAGAACCATCTGTCTGCTCTTTTTTCATGGAAAATTTGAGAGGCTGGACTTATTTATCCTTTCCATAAAGGAGTTTTCTACAGTTTTAGTATTTAAGCCAACAGGCTTTCAAAACCTTTTTTTTTTTTTGTGGTGTCAGTTTCTGCCAACGTAGTACGACGGAGTTTTGAAGCCACCAAAAAAAAAAAGTAAAATTACTTAAAGATTAAAGTGAATGTGAGTATACAGAGCAGCAAAAGTATCATAGTAGTGGGTTTAGGGGCTGTCATCTGGAGTTAGTTTTTGAAGTTAGAAGACGCGTTTCACCTCTATCCAAGAGGCTTTGTCAATTTGACACTTGCAAAAGAGCTGGTATATATAAATATGGGGGAGGAGTCAGACCTGAACATTATGTCGAGCATTACAGGTTTATGAAGTAAAGAGATAAACTGACTTTTGGGTACGTGAAAGAAAAGGAAAAAATAAAGTAGCGGTCCTCCACACCTGAGCTCCTTATTTTACACATGAAACTCTGCTTTAACGACACTGAACCCCGGAAAGGCGGCTACACTAACAATAATGCTTGATTTTGAGCTGGCTGCAACCAGAATTTTTGTTTTTGAAACTCTATCTGAAATAAAGCTTCCCAAAAAAGTATGTAATTTCTTTGATAGAAATGAGGATTGAAAAATGAAAGGAGGAATCCTAAACATTTGATTTTTAAATAAGAAAGGCATATAAAACATCTGAAAAAAGAAAGAATAAAATTTAAACTCAAATTGAACAAAAACCATACACTTAATGCTGTTACCGAATGAAAGATATACAGCTGCAGTTTTGTACATTCATTTTTTGTTTTTCTGTTTCTCTCCCAGTTTCCCTTCAGTCCTCAAAGGTCTACAGTCTCTTATTCAGTTTTATTGAGTTGAAACTAATTTGTGTGGGTGCTTTTCTGGTGTCAAATGGCTACCAGGACATCGATTGAAATTGATGATGGAGGTTATATGATGACATTCTCCATTTCCTGCTCCAAACAAAGTGCTGTTGTTGGCGCCTGCCTAAGTCCTCTCCTCCCTGATGTACCAAACTTTGGGAGAGCTAGAAGACGCCAGTCCATGAAACATGATTTTTGACTGTGGAAGGCTGGTGAAGCTGCCATAGGGTATGGACCCCTGATCGTGAAGACTGCAGCTTGATTCCCGCCCATGCCCATGTGTTGAAAGCAGTTCTCCTGTAAAATGCTTTCAACAACATCCATGAGTCGTCGGAAAAAATTTGTCTCAACATCTGAAAATTGGCAAAAACGTCATCAGCATTTTGTACAGATCTTCACGCTCACCGCTGATGCAACTTGGAGCTGCTGACGCCAGCTCACCTCTCTATGGGGTCATAAAAGTAACCTTTCCTCTCCTCAGTGAGGCCAAGACTGAAGGCACTGAAGTCAGCCAGCTGCTGGCGGGGTTAGCTGCCATTGCTGCAATCTTCTGCCACACCTCCTTCTCTCTCCAACCCCCTCCTGTTTCTGCCATTCTATTAATTCCTGAGATCAGATCAGTCTGATCACTTGCATAACCACCTTTTGCCTCCTTGGCATCCGCTGGCCTGAAGGCCTGCAGTGAGTTTATTCTTTGATGAAAGTCCATTTCAAAGCCAGAAAAATATTGCAGCTTCCTTGCATCTCCATTGTGTTCACAGCTGCTATGTACAATTCATAAGCATTTAACACGGATGAAATTTCTGTCTTTTGGGCGATAATGAAAGTGAATTACCTAATCCAGTTGCGTTTTCTTGTGTTTCATCATTTGTTTCCATGTGCAGAAATCAGTCAAGAGTTTCCCAGCTGATATTCTGTACTTGAATTCTGCTCTGAGCTGTTTGAAATTTTGGTCGGTTTCAGTTCATGCGTAAGTCTCTCACAGGGCGGTGTCAGGCGCCACGCCGAAGGTGGTCTGTGCGGAAATGTTTATAGATGTATCACGAGGAACCACATTAAAACCACGTAAAACAGTACATACAACCACGCAAGGAAACACATAAATCTGCTTTCATTGAATTTCTTTAATTTGACATCTGTTAATTGAGCAGAGATCACATCAGCAATTCATGGTCACGCCTGCTGGTCCTTCCATTGGTTTGACCATTATGACCAGTTTTCATCCGTGGACAATGCACAAGTTGTATGTCGAGTGTGACACGGCCTGAACTTCAGGAATGTCACTCAGTTCTTCCAGGTAACTTTCTGAATGAGAAGCAAAAAGAAGAAAACATCTCTGTTTTTGTGAGGCACACTGCTAAACAAAGGCTGGACAGAGTGCGTGGTTTACCTGTTTGAACATCCAGGTGTTTTCTGCGCTGTAGAGATGGGGATTTATGTGGCCTTGGATCAGATCACATTTATTCCCTTAAGAAGCCAGTCTGGGAATTTATTCTTTTATCCTGAAATGATCACAGGAGGATTGATGGGCTGATACCTGGATCAGAATAATCTAAATTCAGATTTCTTACAGGTCATTTATTTCAAATTCTTTTTGAACATCAATTCAAGCTTTATTCTGACAAGTGTGTGTGTCAAGATGTTAAAGTCATGTAAATATTCTACTCAAAACTCTCTGAGTTGACAGCAAGATCTATGTAACTTGTAAAAGAGTGTGTTTGTGCACTTGAATTCTCCAGTATTACTGCAGCAGGCTAAACCAGGGGTCTACAACCTAATGCTAAAAGAACCATTTGGTCCAGTTTCTTACAACCCCTGGTTGCACCACCCTGTTTAGAAAAATGCACTTTATTGGTGTTTTTAAAGTTATTACTATCTATTTGTAACACGAGTTTAAATATTTACAATAATGAAATTCCAATGAAATGCAGACATTTTATCGTGCTATGTGACAATGTTGATTTCTTTTTACTGTGACAGAAGTACAGACAAATTCCTTTTCAAATCAAAGTCTTCTTGCTCAAAGAGATCCTGATGGCAGCAGACGTTCTAGCAGTTACCTTTTATAGCAATACCCTGTCATTGGAGAACTTGGAACACACATGGTAGGAAGATAAGGACATGCTTGGAACTTATTGTAATAAACAGTTTGGACAATATGGAATCCCCTACTAATATACTCCAGTCATCGGATTGATGTGCTACCACAAGGCTCTTCATTTAGTGTCATGTCAGCAGGGCAGCAAACAAGTTTATTTTTACTCTGAAAAGACCCCCTCATTCAAAAAAAAATCAGCTTCAACTGCAACCAACAAACCCACCATTGATACACAACACAAATCAGGCTGTTTGAGCCAGAATTAAAAAGTCGGTGAAACCATTTGAATACCAGAAGAATTTCCAACAAACAGCAAAACCTTGCACCCTGTTTCAGAACGAGCACTGAAAGCGCACGCGCTGTGAGTCTGAGACGCTCTTTCTTGTTTTCACGGAGGTCCTCAGTGAAAGGGGTGATTGCATCTAAGATAAGAGGGGTGAGCTGGTTTGAGGATTTCCTGGGGAACGTGTGAAGCTCAGGGTGAGGAAAAAGACAGAGAAAGAGAACAGTTCTGGGGCTGCTACATACCAAAAAGGTCTGGTCTGTTTGTGAGCGCGGATCAGGAGTTCTAGCTTGAACTTCCTCTCCTCCTACCTGCTTGGGACCACCAGCTCTGGTTGTAAGTGCTCCCTCCTGCGTGCCACGTCAGACTTGATCAGGGCCGGAAACAAGTTGGGAAAACCGTTTGAATTTGAGAGTCACGTGCATGTCATGAGTGTCCAGATTTCATTCATCATTCATTTAGCGCTCTTAGACAGGCATGACTGACAGCTGGCTCGCACGGCGCGCACACAACCCACGTGACTGCGGTGGTTCTATGAGTGACAAAACTGTCCGGAACATCGCCAAGAACATCACCCTCCATATTTGGATAACTCCTCACACTATCCATGATCTGTAATGACAACAATTCGCATCACTTTTTATGGCTAAATACATGTTAGATGTCATTTTACATCGATAGCTAGACACGTTATGATGTCATTTAAATCACTGGATAAAGTTAGACATTATTACGTTATGATGTCATTTCAAGCATCATGGCAATCAAGTAGTGAATCTTAAATATACCTTGAGTTTCCTAGAGAGACATCTTAGAGTTGGGTGATAGAAAGTCAAAACTTTTGATTAATTGTGCTCTAAGATTAAAATCTTTAAAACTGGACAGATCTATCTGAAGAAGAACAGACTGAAAGAAAAAATGTCAGGAAAAGGAAATAAACAAACTGAAGCCGTGGAGTTGAGGGTAGGCAGTGAGTTGGTTGGAAGTAAGGGGGTCTATATAGTTAAGGAATTCCTGGAGAAGGAGGCTTGGAAAAGTGGCTAAATGTAGTAAATTGTGGAGTCTGGAATATTACGCTGTTAAAATCATGAAAATATCCAGAGAAGGACAGAAAGAGTTTGAAACGATGAAACTGATCCAAGGCCTGGATCCTGATGAGAACCACTTGATTAAGATGTACGAATGCTTCATTTATAGAAAAAATGACTGCATAGTGGTAATGGTGCTCTTGGAGGTCAATTCTCATGATTCCTTGATGAATGAGCAGCAGCTGGTCCTTTGTGCTATATCAGAGCTATTGCTCAGCAGTTGCCTGGCTGCTCAAAGCCTCAAAAGTATCGTGTGTGGCACATTATGACATAAAAATTAGACAACATTATGTTTAAGGATCTAGACACATGAATGTGTAAAACCTATAGACTTTGGTCTGGCTAGAGACAAAATGAAATTTCTTTATCCGAACCAAAATGCAAGTAACTCAATTCAGAGCTCCTGGTTATCCTGGGCTCCCTTTAGATGAAAAAAGGATATGTGGGCTTCTGCATGGTAAGTTGGCCTGTGCTTATTGTGATATTATCTTTCTATCAAGTACCGAATACTTAAACAATACGAGCTAAGTGGTACATATTTGGTTTGGTTTCAGAAGCTGACGCTCTCCACATAGGCAACCATAAAGATGCCTTTTCACTAGGGACAACGATGACTGGAGACTATGCACACCAGAAGAATACAATCAAAATAACTGGGAATAGAGGAGATGTTACGAATCCTGTGATGGAGTTTTGATGCTATGACTGATAAACACGGAACATGCAATGTAAATGCAATGGCGATGACGCATCACAAAGCTTATTGACCTTTCAAGATGCTGAAGTCAACTTCAACGAGAATCACGCCGAGTCAAGCCTCAACACTTCCACTATCACTATGAAGCACCTTAGAAAGTAGCAGCAGCGTCAAGGCCAGGAAAGACCCCACCAACAGACGCCCAAGCAATCCTCAACACCTTAGTTCAAGCATGAGGATCCTTTAACCGATGCCTGAAATCATCAATGTCAGAAGATGAAATTAGACGGAGGGAAGTTCTTCTGCTGGAAGTGCAGATGAACAATCAAGTGACTCCCAGCCTAACAGCTCTGGACTCCCAGAGAAACCCTTGTTCCAGGAAAATTTGAAAACCGAAGATCTTCAGACAGACAAAAGACAAGGCAAAAATATCACAAAAGGAAATAAAAACGGGAAGCCCTGAGCTGATGTAGGACATTATTTGGTGGGAAATCAGGGGATCTATAAAGTTCAGGAATTCCTGGGAGAAGGAGGTTTTGGAAAAGTGGCTAGGTGTACTAAATTGGGAAGTCGGGAAATGTATGCAATTAAAATAATAACAAATGTCCAAGAAGGCAAGGAAGAGTTTGAATCCATGAAACTAATCCAAGTTCTGCATCCCGATGAAAACCACTTGATGAAGATGGCGAGTGTTTTTGCTTCAAAATGTGGGATTTATGGTGGACGAGATCCTGGAAGAAAGCTTTAGAAGATTTTCTTTTTGATCGTAATGAATGCAGCCACCTCTGACTTATGCTTCAGCCTGCTCAGCAGATGTTTCAGGCCCTGAAAGCGCCAAAAGTATCGTGGTGGTTCACAGACATAAAAATTGGGATTAATGATCATGTTTATGATAAAAAATCCTGAAATTCAAAACTCATAGACTTTTAGTCTAGTGTAGAGCCAAAGGAACTTCCCAATCGGAACCTAAATCAAGTAACTGACATTCAGAGCACTGAAGTTATCCTGGTCTCCCTTTTTAGATGAAAGTGTTGACATGTGGGCACTTGGCATGAAGTATTGGCCTGTGCTTACTTCTGGTAATTATCCTTTCCATCAAGAACCGAATAAAACAATACTTAGCCATGTGGCGCAGATATTTGGTTTACCTGAAGCTGACGTTCTCACAGGGCAAAGAACAAAGATACCTTTTTTCACTAGGGGACAACGTGTGACTGGAGACTATGCAATAACCAGAAGAATACACCAAATCAACTGGGAAAGAATTGAGAAAAAAGAATCATGTGATAGATTTTGATGCTATGACTGATAAACATCGGAACATGTACGAAATGCACGATGATGATTTACTGAATAAAGCTTATTGACCTTCAAGTGCATTCTGGAAGTCAATCCTCAACGCAGAATCACGCCGAGTCAAGCTCTCGAACACGAATATCACCATGTGAAGCACCTTGCAGGAAAGTATGCGCGTGATGCTGCTGGATGAAGGCGCTATGAAAGACCGCCACATACCCACATAAACTTCAGCATCTTTACTTCAAGCTTGAGGATCTCTAATGAAAGCCTGAAATCATCAATGTCAGAAGATGAATTGTAGACTTGAGGAAGTTCCTTCGCTGGAAGTAAAGATGAACAATCAAGTAACTCCAGCCTAACAGCTCTTGACTCCTCAGAGAAACCCGTGTTCCAGGAAAAATTTGAAACCGAAGATCTTCTGACAGACAAAGACATGGCAAAATGTCAAGAAAAGGAAATAGGAAAATTAAAGCCTTTGAGCTGATGGAAGGCCGTAATTTGTGGAAATCAGATTTATAAGCTAGGAATTCCTTGACAAGGAAGTTTTGGGAAAAGTGGCTGTTGTACTAAATTGGGAAGTCCGGAAATGTATGCAATTAAATAATAACAAAATGTCCAAGAAGCTGGGCAAGGAAGAGTTTGAATCCATGAAACTAATCCAAGTTCTTGATCCCGGCGAGAACCACTTGATGAAGATGAGCAGCCATTTCAAAATGTGATTTGTTTGGTACGAGGATCCTGGAAGAAAGCTTGCAGATTCTTGATCAAAATGAATGCAAGCCACACCTCTGGACTTTATGTCAGAGCCATTGCTCTCAGCAGATGCTCTTCCAGGGCTCTGAGCGCCTAAAAGTATCGGGTGTGGGTTCACTGTGATAAAATTGAACAACATTATGTTTTGCAGAAAAATTTCTGAAATTCAAACTCATAGACTGGTCTAGCTGTAGAGTCATGAACTTCCAATCGAACCAAATCCAAGCAACTCCATTCAGAGCACCTGAAGTTATCTTGGCCCCTAGATGAAAGTATTGACATGTGGGCACTTGGAGTTAATTTGGCAACTGTTTACAGGGGAAATTTGGTTTTTCCGGATGATTATGATTATGAAACCATCAGAGCGATGGTGCAGATATTCAAGTTACCAGAAGAAGAACTTTCTACAGACTATACACTCCAAGACTATTTTGACGGGGACAGCGGTGTAAACGGGCTGGAGGCTGCCTTGCAGAGGAATATACCCAAAGAACAATGTCAAAATGTCAATGGGAATCATGTGAGCAATCTGACCAGATGACTGAGATTCATCGGAAGCAGTTTGACATGTACGATGATGACTTAATTAATAAAGCTTTTCTATTGACCTTTCTCTCAAGCGCATACAGAAGTCAATCCTCAATGCAGAATCACGAAGTCAAGCTTCTCGAACACGACCATCACCATGAAGCACCTGCAGTGAAAAAGTGCTGTCAAGATGAAGACGCTATAGGAGACAGGCAGCTGGGACGCAAAGAAAAAAACCTCTCCAGTGATAAACACGTGTTCTGGAAAAGTCTAGTGCCACAAGTCTTTGTATCTTCAAGTTTTAGAACATCTCCCTTTATTGATGTTAAATTACTTTTGGGTTTTCCTGAGCTAGGTTTGTTCTTTAAAAAATTCCGCCGTTTATTAATATTGTTGTTTTATTGCTACAACATTAAAAAAATATGTATTTTTAAATAATTTTATGTTAAATTAGTTTGGGTTTTCCTTGGTGCTCAGGTTTGCCCTTAAAAGTCTCTTATCCCTTATTAATATATTGTTTATTGGTTGGTGTACGTAAAATTAAAATTTGTTTTTAGTTGTTATATATGTTAAATTAGTTTAAGTTTTCCTGGAGCTCAGGTTTGCCCTTAAAAAATATGTCCATTCTTATTGATATTAAGTTTCTTTATTGTTAATAGTGTAAACATTTTGTAATTTATGTTAAATTATTTGGGTTTTTCCTGGAGCCTGTATTTGCCCTCTAAAAATATGTCCATCTCTTATTATTATTGTTGCTTTAGTTAAAATGTAAAAATTAAAATCATATTTATATTTATATTTGTAAATCAATCAATCAATCAATCAATCAATCAATCAATCAATCAGTCAGTCAGTCAGTCAACCAATGAATGTATAAATGAATGAATGAATCAGTAAATGAATGAATGACCAATAAATGTATGTTATGCAACTATTAGGCACAATCCAGTTTCTCAGTCCCAAGTCCGATAAATGCAGAGGCTGTGTGAAAGAGAAACTCAATTAAATATATTAAATCACAAGCAGAGAGGAACACCATTATCTATATACTGTACGACCACAAAGCTTGACACACCCCTGATTCAAAGAGCTTTTATTTTCATGACTGCGGAAAATTGTAGAGATTCACACCCAAAGGCAGCAAACTATGAATTCACACATGTTGAATTATATACTTAACACAAATGTCATGGTGGCCTGTCAGGATTCCTCCTCCTCCAGCCTCTGCTTGCTCATCTCAGCTGTGACTACTCATCTCATCAAACCACCTGCTACTTAAGGAGACCCAGCTTCACCAGTCTTCGCCAGTCCTGTTAACCCTGATGGTGCCTAGTCTCCTGAAGCTTCTACGGCTGCCTGGCCCCTTGTCGCTGTACTCAAGCTAGTCTTGTCTTGTCTTTGTCTTGTCTTGTCTTGTCTTTGTCTTGTCTTTTGTTCAGAAATCTTTGTCTTTGTCTTTTGTTCCTTGCTTTTCACTGCAAGTTACATTCTCACGCCACGAGAGTCACCTGAGTTCACCATCCTCGAGCAGCAGCAGCCTCAGCCTACCACCGCTAACGTCTTCTTGCCACTGTGAGCCACAGCCTCTGTGCTCACCTAGACCACATGCCACGCCAGTCCACCGAGCGTCAACGGCCATCGCGATCATCACCTATGCCACGCCAGGTTCAAGAGGGGAACCTGCCCACTTAACTTTGTCTTCGCTTCCCCGCTTCTGGAAGTTCTGGATCTGATAATCGAGAGCTACATCCACGACATTTACACCATCACCAAATCGCAAAAAACATTAAGAAAATAAAAACCTCTTACTTCTCTTCACTCTACCTGCCTCTGCCTTTCTGGGTTTTCAGCATCTGGGTCCTCCCTCCGCGTTCTGGGCCATGACAAAGTGTGAAACAACTGAAAATATGTCATATTCTAGGTTCTTCAAAGTAGCCACATTTTGCTTTCATTACTGTGTCAGGGTTCTGACTTTTCTCAATAAAGAGAAGAACTACACAGAAGATGAGAACTTTTTATAGACTTCTGCAGAAGGAGAATCGGTCTTGTATTAAAGCACGAACTGTCAAGCAGAGAGCCTCTGCCTTCTGTGTGTATCCAGTCTGGTTTTACAGGCCAGTGTTGATAACATTAAAAGTAGGTCATTAAATCAAGCAGTACATGAACATATTCTTGTATAATCAGAACTGGTAATAATATGGTACTGAAAGAACTGAGACGCACATATCATGGTGATAATAGCATGTAAGCAAATGATAATTACATAACCCTAAGAACTGTGCTTTGTGATTCTCTTTGATGAGCTTCAAGAGGTCGTCACTCTGGAAACAGTCTTTCCAACAGTCTTGAAGGAGTTTCACTGGTTAGCCTTTCACTCTGTGTCCAGCTCAGCCCAAACACCCTGGATTGGGGTTCAGGTGCCGATGGTGGTCTGCAATTGTTTGGCCTGTACTGTAAATATATGTATGTAAGGTATGTATAGGTGCCATCAAGATACTGTTACATCACCCAGATTGGCGCCACCAGGGTCTCGTTTCCTGAGGGCAAGCAGCTCTGGGCAGGCCCATTCTCATGGTTCTAGCCAAAGAGCTGATGTGGGATCACCTCCGTGATATGGGATCACCTCGTGGGCCCACCACCTGCCAGAGAGCCCAAAGGGCTAAAAGTGGATTGGGAGACAGTCGAAGGTAGGTGCCTCAGTGGCTGTAACCACGATGACCAAAGTTGGCTTTTGGAACTTGACAAGTCATCTCTCTAGGAGGGAACCAGCCTGAGAGACGGATTAGACTCAGTACCATTCTAGAGTTTTCGCAAGATGAGAGGGGGTAGGCTTTCAGGGCATACTTGTGAGTCTCTGACAAGAGTTCTCAACTTTGGGATAATCAAAAGGCCTGTATCTGTATCTGATTTAGAGTTGTCAAAAGGCTCAGAACGGCTTTGTTTTTGAAACCAATTCGTAAATAAAGCTTCACAAAAACTTCTTTGATGAAATGATAAGATCATTGAAAAATGATAGGATGAATTATGGAAAAAAAGGATTTTTAAATTTTAAATCATATAAAACATTTGAAAAAAAAAAGAATAAAATTTGAAACTCAAATTAAAACAAAAACCATACACTCCTAATGCTACTGAATGAAAGAGGTTATACAGCTGCAGTTTTAGTATTCATTTTTTGTTTTTCTGTTTCTCCCAGCTTCCCTTTCAGTCCTCAGTCTACAGTCTCTATCTGCCAGCTGCTTTCAGATGGAACCTAATTTTTGTGGGGGGTGGGGGCTTTTCAGCCAAAATGGCTACCAGGACATCGCATTGAAATTGATGATGGAAAGGATGACATCACTCTGCCCAAACAGCGTCTGTTGTTGGCACTGCCTGTGTCCTCCTCTGATGTACCAAACTTTGGAAGAGCTGTATGACGCTAAACTCCACTTAAACATGATTTTACGTGGAGGAAGCGGCCGAGGTGCAGCGATTTAGTCAACTCCTAATCGTGAAGATCGCAGGCTTGATTCCCGCCTTCCACGCCCATGTGTCGTAAGTGTCTCTAAGTAATACACTGAACCCCACCTGCCTCTGTGGACGGCACAGGCCAGGACAACCATCAGTGTGTGGAATGGATGAATGGTTCTAGGATCAGAAGACTTGGGATTTCGAGGCAGGCAGGAAAGCCAACAAGTATACGTCATTTATACGCTCAAAAACCAATAATTCACAAGGAGAACATGCAAAGAAAGTGACAATTTGAACCAAAGGCTTCACTGTTAAATTGACTCAACTGAGTCCTAAGAATCTTGATTGAATGCGACAATGACAGGATTAGGACTTCATTCATTGAATGTTTCTTGTTTTCTGCAATAAATGCATAAACTAACTTCTGGTTGAATTGGCAAGCTTCAAATATGAACTGAATTCAACTGAATTATGGAAGCAGAACTTGTGCAAAACCTTTTCATCATCATTTATTTTTTTATAAAGCACCTTCAACATCATCCATGAGCCGGTAAAAATAACCACATCGGAAATGGCAAAAACGCTATCATATTTTCAGAAGAAAGATCTTCACGCTCAGCGCTGATGCAACTTCTGGAGCTGCCTGGACGCTAGCTCACCTCTCTCCACGGGGTCATAAAAGTAACCCTCCCTCCTCAGTGAGGCCAAGACTGAAGGCACTGGAAGTCAGCCAGCTGCTGCTAAGCAGCGACAAGCTGCACCTTCTACACCTCCTTTTTCCCTCCTCCAACCACCTCCTGCTCTGGCTATCTATTGAATTCCTGGAGATCAGATCAGTCTGATCACTTGCATTAGAACTTACCTACCTCATTTGTCAATCCGGCTGGCCTGAAGGCCTACAGTGAGTTTATTCTTGATGAAGTCCTATTTCAAAGCTGTGAAAAATATATTGCAGCTTTTTCTCCTTGCATCTCCCCATTGTGTCTCACAGCTGCTATGCACACCCATTTCCATTTGATGAAATTGTCTTTAAGTATACGAAAAGAATTACCTAATCCAAAGGTGTTTCTTGTGTTTCATCATTTGTCGATGTGTGCAGAAATCAGTCAAGAGTTTCAGCTGATGGGTCTGTACTTGAATTCTGCTCTGAGCGTTTGAAATTTTTGGCCTTGCTCTAGTTCATGCGTAAGTCTCTCACAGGGCGGTGTCAGGCGCCACGCGGAAGGCGGGTCTGTGCGTGAAATGTTTATAGATGTATCACAGAGGAACCACATTAAAACCACGGAACAAGTACACATAACCACGCAAGGAACACATAAATCTGCTTCATTGAATTTCTTTAATTTGACATTCAGAGCACTGAGCAGAGATCACATCAGCACCATGGTCAAGCGCCTCTGCTGGTCCTTTCCATTGTCTGGACCATTATGATCTGAAGTTTTCATCCGGGGACAATGCTGTTGTATGTAGGAGTGTGACACGGCTCTGAACTTCAGGAATCGTCACCAGTTCTTCCAGGTAACTTCAGAATGAGAAGGCCAAAAGAAGTAAACATTCTCAGTTTTCAGGGGAGGCACACTGCTGTCAGCAGTTGGACAGAGTGCAGTGGTTACCTGTTTGAACATCCAGGCAAGTTTCTGCACTGTAGAGATGGGATTTATGGCTCTTTGGATCAGATCACATTTATTCCTTTACAGCTTTCAGTCTGGAATTTATTCCTTTTATCCTGAAATAATCACAGGAAGGATTGATGGGCTGATACCTGGATCAGAATAATTCAAATTCAGATTTCTTTACAGGTCATTTAGTTCAAATTCTTGAACATCCAAGCTTTTTATTTGAGGCGTAGTGGCCAAGATGTTAAAGTCATTGTAAAGATTCCAGCCCTCCCAAATCCTCTGAGTTGACAGCAAGATCTATGTACCTCTTTGTAAAAAGAGTGTTTGTGTACTTGAATTGTGTTATTACTGCAGCAGCTAAAAACCAGGGTCTGGCAACCCAACTAAAAGAACCATTTGACCCAGTTTACAACCCCTGGCTGCACCACCCTGTTTAGAAAAAATGACTTTTATTGGTGTTTTTGTGCTTATTACCATCTATTTGTAACATCGAAGCTTTGAAAAAGCTAATGAAATTCCGCAAATAGCCCAGTATTTCATCAGGCGTGTGACAATGTTGATTTCTTTTATCAGACAGAAGCACAGACAAATTCCTTTTCTAAAATCAAAGTCTCTGTCAAAAGATCCTCCTGATGCAGCAGACGTTCTATGAAGTAGCAATTTTGAGTAGCACAATTCTGTCATTGGAGAACAACCCTGAACACATGGTGAGAAGATATGACATGCTTGAAACTTATTGTAATAAAACAGTTTGGACAATATGGAATCCTCATCATATACTCTGGTCATCGGATTGATAAAGCACAATAAGGGCTCTTTCATTTAGTGTCATGTCAGCAGGTGAAACGAGTTTATTTTACTATTAAAAGATCACCCCATTAAAAAAAAAACAAGCTTTAAACTGTAAATCAACAAACCTATCATTTATACTAATAAATACAAATCAGGCTGTTTCGAGTTGCACGCAAAGCTTCTGGTGAAACATTTGAATACTTGAAAGAAATTTCAACAAATGCAAAACCTTGCAATTCCTGTTTCAGAACGAGCACTGAAAGCCGCCAGATCTAAGACACGCCTTTTTCTCTGTTTTCACGGAGGTCCTATGAAAGGGTGATTGCATTCGAGATAAGTAGGGGTGGAGCTGGCTCTTGGAGGATTTCTGTGAACGTGTGAAGCTCAGGGGAGGAGGAAAAAGACAGAGAAAGAGAATGTCTCCACAAGCGACACCTTCAAAAAGGTTCGGTTCGTTTAGAGCGTGTTCAGGAGTTCTGGCTTGAACTTCCCTCCCCTGAGTCCCTCCCCACTGTTTTGGACCACCAGCTCTGGTTGTGCGCTCCTCCTGTGCACATACAGACTTGATCAGCCGAAAATGTTGGAAACCGTTTGAATTTTTGAGAGTCACGTATCGTCAAAGGGAGGTCCATTTATTCATCATTCATTTAGCGCTCTTAGACAGGCACACTATAGCTGGTTTGCGCAAGCGCACACAACCCACGTGACTGGTGGCGGTTCTATGAGCGACAAAACTGTCCGGGAATGTAGGCCGGAACATCAATTTCATATTTGACATTCTCACACTATCCATGATCTGTACGACAACAATCTGCATCACTTTTATGGATAAATAGCGTTACATCCATGATGTCATTTACATCACTGATAAAGCGACACGTTATGATGTCATTTTACATCACTGGATAAAGCTAGACACGTTATGATGTCATTTTAAATCACTGGATAAAGCTAGACACATGTTATGATGTCATTTTACATCATGGCAATCAAGAGAATCTTTAAATATACCTTGAGTTTCCTATGAGAGACATCTAAAGTTATGATAGAAAGTCAAAAATCCTTGATTAATTGTGTTCTAAGATTAAATCTAAAACTGACAGACGCATCTGAAGAAGAACAAACTGAAAGAAAAAATGTCAGGAAAAGGAAATAAACAAACTGAAGCCGTGGAGTTGAGGGTAGGCAGTGAGTTGGTTGGAAGTAAGGGGGTCTATATAGTTAAAGAATTCCTGGGAGAAGGAGGTTTAGAAAGTGGCTAAATGTAGTAATTGTGAGTCTGAATATTACGCTGTTAAAATCATGAAAAATATCCAGAGAAGGACAGAAAGAGCTTGAACGATGAAATTGATCCAAGGCCTGATCCTGATGAGAACCACTTGATTAAGATGTAATGTAATGCTTCCTACTTATAGAAAATGACTTGTATAGTGTACTTAGCTCTTTTGAGTATCAATTTTCATGATTCCTTGATGAATGAGCAGCGCTAGTCCCTTTGTAGGCGGCATCAGAGTCATTGCTCAGCAGTTGCTCAAGGCCTCAAAGCCCCTCAAAAGTATCGGGTGTACACATCAAGTATTTATGAAATGACAACATTATGTTTAAGGATCTAGGATGACATGAATGGGAAACTCATAGACTTTGGTCTGGCTGGGGAGAGACAAATGAAATTTTAACCGAACTAAAATGCAAGCACTCAATTCAGAGCTCCTAGTTATCCTGGGTCTCCTTTAGATGAAAGTGTGTTGACATGTGGGCTTCTACATGGTGTTGGCCTTCCGTGTTTATTGTGATATTATCTTTCTATCAAGTAATCAATACCTAAACAACATTTAGCTATGGTGCACATATTTGGTTTATCAGAAGCCATCAGTTTTCCACAGGGCAAACTACAAAGATGCCTTTTTTCAATTAGGGACAACGATGACTGGAGACTATGCACACCAAAAAAAGAATACACCGAAATAACTGGGAATAGAGTGAGATGGTTATGAACTTGTGATAGATTTTGATGTTAAGGACTGATAAATATCGAATATGTGAATTAAAATGCACGATGATGACGGCCACAAAGCTTTCATTGACCTTTCCTTGCCGCATATGGAAGTCAACTTCAACGTGAGAATCACGTAGTCAAGCCTCTTCAACACGCATTTCATCAATATGAAGCACCTGCAGGAAAGTAAGGCAGCATATGTTGCTGGATGTGAAGGCGCTGGCGGGAAAGACCTCAATCAGACGCCCAAGTAAATCCTCAACACCTTAGTTCAAGCATGAGTGGATCCTAACCGATGCCTGAAATCATCAATGTCAGAAGATGAACAGACGGGAGGGAAAGTTCCTTCGTTGGAAGTGCAGATGAACAATCAAGTGACTCAGCCTTAACAGTTTGACTCTCTGTGAGAAAACCCGTGTTCCATAGTAATTCTAAAAAACCGGAAAGATCTTCTGACAGACAAAGACAAAAATATCACAAAAGGAAATAAAAAACGAAGTCTGATGATGGTAGACATTTAGGAAATCAGGGGATCTATAAAGTTCAGGAATTCCTGGGAGAAGGAGGTTTTGGAAAAGTGGCTAGGTGTACTAAATTGGGAAGTCGGGAAATGTATGCAATTAAAATAATAATTAAATGTCCAAGAAGGTAAGGAAGAGCTAAATCCATGAAACAATCTGCCCTGCATCCTGATGAAAAACCACTTGATGAAGATGTACAGTGCTTTTCATTTCAAAATGCATTTGCTTGGTGTACGATGATCCTGAAGAAAGCGAAGATTTCACTGTACGAATGCAAAGCCACACCTTCTGACTTATACAGAGCTCTTGCTCAGCAGATGTTTCCAGGCTCTGAAAGCCAAAGTAATGTGTAATCACTGTGACATACCTGGATTAACATCGTTTGGCGGATAAAAAACTTTGAAATTCAAACTCATAGACTTGGTCTAGCGTGTAGGGATCAGGCAGCCTTAATCGAACTGAAACTAAGTAACTCGATTCAGAGCACTCATATCCTGGGTCTCCTTTAGATGAAAAGCGATATGTGGGTACTTGGCATGGTATTGGCCTGTGTTACTTCGTACTATCCTTCATCAAGAACCTAATACTAAAACAACATGAAGTGATATTTGGTTACTTGAAGTTGACGTTCTACAGGGCAAAGAACAAAGATACCTTTTTTCATTAGGGACAACGGTGATCGGTGACTATGCACAATCTGTGGAAGAATACACTCAAATCAACTGGGAAAGAATTGAGAAAAAAGCAATCATGCAGGATTGATGCTATGACCGATACCATCGAACATGTACGAAATGCACGATGAGACGCACCACAAAGCTTTATTGACCTTCTCGCGCATTCTGAAGTCAATCCAACGCAGAATCACGAAGTCAAGCCCCTTTAACGACGACTTCATCACCATGAAGCACCTTGCGGTGAAAGTAAGGGCAGCGATGCTGCTGATGAAGGCGCTTATGGGAAAGACCGCTACCACACATACCCACATAAATCCTCAGCATCTTTTACTTCAAGCTTGAGTGGATCCTCGAATGAAAGCCTGAAATCATCACTGTCAGAAGATGAAATTGTAGACGTGAGGGAAGTTCCTGCTGGAAGTGCAGATGAACAATCAAGTGACTCCAGCTCTAATAGCCCTGACTCTCTGTGAGAAACCCAGAAACGTAAAAAAATTTGGAAACCGAAGATCTTCAGACAGACAAAGACATACAAAAAATGCTGAAAAGGGAAGGAAAAACGGGAAGTTTTGAGCTGATGGAAGGCCAGAATTTGGCAGGAAATCAGTAGATCTATAGAAGTCTAGAATCTTGGACAAGGAAGTTAAAAGCATAAGTGTACTAAATTGGGAAGTCTGAAATGCAATTAAAATAATAACAGTCATTCAAGAAGGCAAGGAAGAGTTTGAATCCATGAAACTAATCCAAGTTCTGGATCCTGATGAGAACCACTTGATGAAGATGTATGAGTGTTTCTCTATTTCAAATGTGATTTGCTTGGTGTACGAGATCCTGAAGAAAGCTTGTGAGATTTCTGATCAAATGAATGGAAGCCATACCCTGACTTATGTCAGAGCCATTGCTCACAGATTTTCAGGCCTCTGAAAGCGCCAGCATCGGTGGTGGTTCACTGTGACATAAAATTGACAACATTATGTTTGCAGTACGTGCACTCGAAATTCAAACTTCATAGACTTTGGTCTAGCTGTAGAGTCAGCATCCTAATCGAACCAAAAATCAAAGCAACTCCATTCAGACACCCTAGTTATTCTGGGTCTCCTTAGATGAAAGTGATTATGGGCACTTGGAAAGACGGCAACTGCTACAGGGGAAATTTCTTTGTTTTCCCGGATGATGTGATTATGAAACCATCAGAGCCGGAGTGTAGATATTCGGGGTTACCAGAAGAAGAACTTCTTTCATTATGGACTACACATCAAGACTATTTATTTGGGGGCGAGCGGTAACGGCTGAGGCTGTACACAGCAGAGGAATATACCCAAAGAACAATGTCAAATGTCAATGGGAATCATGTGATAAATCTCGACCAGATGACTGAGATTCATCGGAAGCAGTTGATATAAAAATGATGATGACTAAATACAAAGCTTTTTGATCTTATCAAGCGCATGTTGAAGTCAACTTCAATGCTGAATCACGCCGAGTCAAGCCTCTCACGACTTCATCACTACAAGCACCTTGCAGGAAAAAAGTGCTGCCAAGATGGAAGATTATAGGAGACAGTAGGTAGTCAAACGCAAAGAAAAAAAACCTCTCCAGTGATAAACACGGTTCTTGTCTTTTAGGCATCTTCTGAAGTTCTTTTGTGAACATCTACCTTATTGATGTTAAATTACTTTGGGGTTTTCTCCTCTGAGCCTGTATTTGCCCTTAAAAAATCTCATTGCCTATTAATATTGTTGTTTATTGCTACAACATTAAAAAATATGTATTTTAAAATAATTTATGCTTAAATTACGGCTTTTCCCTGGTGCTCAGGTTTGCTCCCTAAAAAGTCTCCATCCCTTATTAATATATTATTTATTGTTAAAATGTAAAATTAAAATTTTTTAGTTGTTATATATGTTAAATTAGTTTGGGTTTTCTCCTGGAGCTCAGGTTTGCCCTTAAAAATATGTCCATCTCTTATTGATATTGCTCTTTATTGTTAATAGTGTAAACATTTTGTAATTTATGTTAAATTAGTTTGGGTTTTCTCCTGGAGCTCAGGTTTGCCCTTAAAAATATGTCCATCTCTTATTATTATTGTTGTTTATAGTTAAAAATGTAAAAATTAAAACTGTTTACTTATATTTGTTATTTTCTTGTAAATCAATTAATCAATCAATCAATCGATTGGCCGACGGTCATTAGTCAGTCAGTCAGTCAGTCAAATTATCGAATGTATAAATGAATGAATGAATCAGTAAATGAATGAATGAATCAATAAATGTATGTAATGCAACCACAGGGGCACAACTAGCTCCCTTGTGCTGTGGTCCCAAGTCCGGATAATGCAGGAGGGCTGTGTGAAAGAGAACCCACCAAATATATTAATCACAAAGCAGAGAGGAATATCTATACTGTGTTTCATGACCGTAAATTGTAGATTCACACCAAAGGCAGCAAACTATGAATTCAATAGCCACGCTGAATTATATGCTCTTAACATTAAATGTCATGGTGGCCTGTCAGACTCCTCCAGCTCTGCTGCTCATCTCCTCAGCTGTGACTACTCATCTCATCAAACCACCTGCTACTTAAGGAGACCCAGCTTCACCTGTGTCTTCGCCATCCGTTAACCCTGATGGTGCTTAGTCTCCGAAGCCCACGCCTGGCCCCTGTGCTCGCTGGGTAATTGCTTCAACCTTGTCTTGTCTTGTCTTGTCTTGTCTTGTCTTGTCTTTGTCTGTCTTGTCTTGTCTTGTCTTTGTCTTGTCTTGTCTTGTCTTTGTCTTTTGTGTCTGTCTTTCTGCACTCAGGTTACATTCTCCTCACGCCACGAGAGTCACCTGAGTTCACCATCTCTTGTTAGTGCAGCCTCAGCCTTTCCAATCGCCAATCTTTCTTGCCACCGTGAGCCACAGCCTCTGTTCTCACCCAGACCACAGTCAAGCTAATGGTCCACTCGAGCGTCAACGCCATCAAGATCACTATGCCACGCCAGGGTTCAAGAAACCTGCCCACTTAACTTTGTCTTCAAGCCCCCGCCTGTAAGTCTTCTGGATCTACAATCGAGAGCCACATCCACTATTACTACAATTCATCAACAAATCGCGAAAACATTAAGAAATAAAACCTTCTTACTTACCTCTTCACTTACTCGTTTCTGCTTTCTGCTTTTCAGCATCTGGGTCCTCCCTCCGCGTTCTAGTCATGACAAAGTGTGAAACAACTGAAAATTTGTCATATTCTAGGTTCTTCAAAGTAGCCAATATTTGCTTTCATTACTGTGTCGGTTCTGACTGTTTCTTTATCAAAGAGAAGAACCACACAGAAAACAAACATTTTTGTTAGAGTCCTGCAGAAGGAGACCGGCTCAGACAGCGCTGCAAATCACAGAGGAGTTCTGCCTTCAGTGTATCCAGTCTGGTTTTGCCAGGCCAGTGTTGATAACATTAAAAGCAGGTCATTAAATCAAGCAGTACACGAACATATTCTTGTATAATCAGAACTTTTCAGGTCATTGTTTTTGTACTGAAAGAACTGAGACGAACATATCATGGTGATAATAGCGTGTAAGCAAATGATAATTACATAACCTCAATAACTGCTTTGCATTCTCTTGATGAGCCAAGAGGTCACCGCCACCTGAAACAGTCTTCCAACAGTCTTGGAAGGAGTTTCATTGTTGGCCTTTTGCCTTCACTCTGGTGCATTGTCCAGCTCAGCCAAACACCCTGGATTGGGTTCAGTCGGGGATGGTGGTCTGTACTAGTTGGTCTGTACTGTAAATATATGTGTATGTATGCATGTATAGGTGCCATCAAGATACTGTTACATCACCCAGATTGGCCACCAGGGTCTCAGTTTGAGGCAAGGCAGCTCTGGGCAGTGTCCCATCTCATGGTTCTAGCCAAAGAGCTGATGTGGGATCACCTCCGTGATAAGTGGGATCACTCTCCCGCCGGCCCACCACCTGCCAGAGAGCTCAAAAGTGTCAGTAAAGATTGGGAGGCAGTCGAGATGAAAGGTGTCAGCGGCTGTAAATCAATGGCGACTGAAGGGCTCTTGGAACTTGGAAAAGTCATTCTTCTAGGATGGTGGAAGCTTGGAGAGACGGATTAGACTCTCCACTACCATTCTAGAGCTGAGAAGATGAGAGGGGCAGGCTTGTGGGCATTTGAGGAGCCCCAAAGAGCCCCTAACTTTGGATAATCAAAAGGCTCCAGATCTGTATTCACGAGTTGTCAGTACCAGAACGGCTTTGTTTTTGAAACCACCGTAAATAAAGCTCTTCAAAAAACTTTCTTTGATGAAATGATAAGATCATTGAAAAATGATAGATGAATTATGGAAAAAAGGATTTTTAAATTTAAATCATATAAAAACATTGGGAAAAAAAAGAATAAAATTTGAAACTCAAATTAAACAAAAAACTTATACACTTAATGTTGTTACCTAACGAAAGATATACAGCTGGGTAGCTCTTTGTACACATTCATTTTTTGTTTTTCTGTTTTCCCAGTTTCCCTCTCAGTCCCTCAGGTCTACAGCCCCCTATCTGCTGAAGCCTTGCTTCAGAGTTGAACTCAATTTTGTGTGGGGGTGGCTTTCAGCCAAATGGCTAACAGACACCATTGAAATTGGATGATGGAGGTTATGATGACATCATTCGCTCCAAACAGCAGTTGTTGTTACACTGCCTAAGTCCCTTCTCCTCTGATGTACCAAACTTGGGAGAGCCATGATCGCTAAACTCCACGAACCTGGGATTTTCTACTGTGGAGGAAGCTGTGTCGAGGTGCAGCGATTTCAGTCGAACCCCAACGAAGACTGGTGTTTGATTCCCGCCCACGCCCATGTGTCGAAGTGTCCTTAAGACACTTAACCCCCACTTTGCCTCTGGTGGACGGTTGGTGCCAGTGGAGCCGCCATCAGTGTGTGAATGTGTGAATGGGTCTGTGACTGTAAAGCGCTTTTGGGATTTCCCGAGGAAGGTAGAAAGCATGCAGTAACAAGCATATGATTTATACGCCTAAAAACCAAATAAATTCACAAGGAGAACATGCAAAGAAAGACAATTTGAACCAGAGGCCTTTCTCACTGTTAAATTGACTAAACTGAGTCCTAAGAAACATTAGTGAAAGTGACAGACAGGAATTAGGACTTCATTCATTTGAATGTTTTTGTTTTCTGCACAAATGCATAAATCCAACCTCTGGTTAAACTGGTGCTCAAATATGAACTGAATTAACTGAATTATGGAAGCAGAACTTGTGCAAACCTTTTCATCATCATTATCTTTTTTCTTCATAAAGTTCTTTTCCAACATCATCCATGGTCAGGAAGAAATATTACGTCTCGACATCTGAAAATGGGTAAAACGTCATCAGCATTTTGTACAGATCTTCACGCCATGATGTAACTTCTGGAGCTGCTCTGGACGCTGCTAGCTCACCCTCTCCACGGGTCATAAAAGTAACCTCCTCCTCAGTGTGCCAAGACTGAAGGCATTGTCAGCCAGCTGTCAAGGGTTAGCGCACAAGCTGCAATCTTCTGCCACCTCCTTTCTCCCTCCAACCCCCTCCTCTGCTCTCCTGCAATATTCATTAATTCTTCGAGATCAGATCAGTTCTGATCACTTGCATTAGAACTTACCTTTACCTCATCTGTCCTCCGCTGGCCTGAAGGCCTGCAGAGACTTTATTCTTTGATGAAGTTCTATTTCAAAGCTGTGAAAATATTGCAGCTTTTCTCCTTTTGCATCTCTACGTTTGTGTCTCACAGCCGCTATGCACAATCTGGGCATTTCCATGGATGAAATTTCTGTCTTTGCTATTAGTGTGAATTACCTTAATCCAAAGGTGTTTCTTGTGTTTCATCATTTGTCGATGTGTGCAGAAATCAGTCAAGAGTTTCAGCTGATGGGTCTGTACTTGAATTCTGCTCTTGGCTGTTTGAAATTTTGGTCGGTTTCTGTCTGGTGCGTAAAGCTCTCACGCAGAAAGTGTGGCTACTTCTCTAAACAACCGGGAAAATATGTCATATCGTGAGGGTTCTTTCATAGTAGCCAATTTTTTGATTTGATTACTGTTTTGCATACTTGTCATTCTTTGATGAATTTCGTTAAAAAGGAAGGTGCTCAGTGGCGCAAATCAAGGGAGTGATCGAGGTTGGCTTCGGAACTTGAAAAGTCATCTCTCTAGGATGGTGGAAGCCTGAGAGACGGATTAGACTCACTGCCATTCTAGAGTTCGTAATGGTGAGAGAGGGCAGGCTTGTAAGTACTTGTGAGTCTTATGCCAGGCCCTCTTTAATCTTTTGGGATAGCCAATAGGCCTGTACCAGAGGCTCCCAAGGTCCGGTGAGGGCTAATACTTTAAAATATATCAGATAAATAAGGAAGGCCTTAGACCATAAAAACATTTATAAAACCAATAAAAGAACTTTAAATTGATTACTGAAGCGTTATTATAGCCAATGCAATTCCCATTTCTTGAAAAACGAATGTGTTCCCTTTAATTGGCGAATTTATTATATCAAATCCAATTTGAACAAACTCATAGTCATTGAAAACGCAGGTAATGTTTTAGAGCTAATAATAGAGCCACATTTTGATTCATTAAAGCTGTGGGTGTCCGGCTAGAACAAGGACAAGCATGTGTGTTATTGCTTCTGTTTTTGCCCTTGTTGGTTTTGTTTTTGTTCTGTGATGTTTTGGAGTGGAACTTCCTGTTTTATTTTGTAGAAGTATTTCCTTGGTTTGTTTTTAGTAGTGAGTTTTACTTTTGGTTCCCTTCCTTCCTGGGATTGTGTTCACTCTGTGTCTCTGCTTGTCTGTATGTATTTAAGTCTTGTCATTCCTTTCCTCCTGTGCTGGGTCCGTAGTATGTTATTCTGCTCTTTTCCCCCAGTTTTATGTGATAAGGGTTTTGAGTTTTAGTTGTGGTTTGCCTTGCTTTAGCAGTGGTTTTTGGTTTCCTTAGTTTTAGTTATTAAAGCTCCTGTTCCCCTGCAGCCTCCTGCTTCCTCTCCTCTCTGCGCCTGGGTACGTCCCTCATCCTCTCCCCGTAACAGTGTGTGGCCAAAAAGGGACGCCTACCTGAGAAAACTGACAACTTCACACATGATTACATTTCTTATGATGATACTTAAAAACTGCATATCTTGACCAGAGGAGACTAAATTTTGTTTAAAATGCCCTTTGAATTTACCAAACATCCTTTTAGCGGCCTAGTAAAGCTCCACAGAGGTCCACTGTTTGAGTCTGGAGCCAGTGCACTGAGCTCTTGCCTTCCTGTTTTGTTCAGGACTTTGAGGCAAAAGACAAAAGAGAAAATCCACTTAAGGAAAACGTAGCTGAGAGTGGAGGGTCAGGTAAGTCTGGCAGTGTATACAGCTCATCCATATCCTCCGGAATCTCTTCTGCCTTCTCTTTTTCCCTTTTGTCCTCTCCACCAAGACGTCTTCCAGAGGCTGCAGCCTTTTGTCTCTTTTTTGATGCCAATTCTCAGGCTCCGGCAAATAGATGATCCTTTCTTCAGGAGAGAGTCACCAAGCTTGGACATACTGGGCTCTACTAAGAAAAAAAAACACGTTTGAATACAAAGAGGCAAAGTTTTTCAGTGCTGGTGCTTACACAGCCCCAAAAGCGTTTTAGTGGTTTAACCTTTCATATTAAATTGCTTTAGAAACAGAGGTGATCCAGGTTAGTATGACGCCCTGGGCCAAACACTGGATGACACCCCCCATGCCCCTTTGAAGCCACGCCCCCAATGACTTTAAGCCTGCATGCATACAGACACAAGAACAAAATACATTGTTCATTTACTTTATTCATCATAAAAATATAATACTTGTAAAGTTTAATTCCCAATTAAGATATAGTCTGTAGCTAGTTTTCATTTTGAAAGGCTGGTTTTGGTAAAAAATTGCCACATTTTCTGTTCTTTTTTTCATGAGCTGAATACAACCCTGACATAGATTATGAATGAATTATTAGGCTCCAACCCTAACCCATAAAACTGAACAAAAAAAGACAAATGATTTAGTCCATCGCATCTGAAGCATTGACTGTATATGAGAACGGCAGAGAATCTTAGATGAAATCCACCAATAATTGTTCTCCCCACACAGGGAATTTGGTCATATGTGGCGCTAAGCGAGGTTTAATTCTGGACACCGCCTGCATTCCTTTATCCTTGGAGTGTTTTCTCTTTTCTTTTGTTTCTAAACTGGAGACCTAATGTAACCCTTGACCTTTTTGCCCATTTTCCACTACCTTGAATAGACTTTCCGTCTGTCAAACACCAGAGTTAAGATGAGTAAGAAGATGGAAACAAATTCTCTTTGATGCAGACTCCTTTCTATTTTTTTAACATAAAATCCAGTATATCCAATAAAACATAAACACTATTCATTTATGAATTTATTAGGAAGTTTTTTGTGAGGGCTGGAATCATAAGCGATTAGTTTAAGCCCCTCCTCGGCATCTCCATCACAGACTTTTCATGCATCATTCACTGATGTATAACTTTTATATCCCGTATACAGCGCACATATCGCTTTAAATTACGCAATTGACACATGACCCACTGCTGAATTGCATATAGAGAAATAATCACGCACGGTTCATGATCTACCTTTATCTACGTCTTCTTTGCATGGTTAATTCGTACTTCTTCCATGGTTTTAACATGGTTAATTCCTGATACATCTGTGAAAATTTCACGAGAAGACCACAACTTTTCTCACTTTTTCCACGTTTATTCATGTATGACCAATTTTCATCCGTTTGGCACTGCCTCAATCAACCATAGTGGTTTGGTGACGGAGCGACCAAAAGCTGAGAGGTGTGTCCATGAAAGACTGTTGGTGCTTGTGAGCTGACCCAGAAAAAGCATGAACACGCTGAAAGGCAGAGGCCCAAGAGTTAATCCCTGAGGGTCTCCGGATGACATGGTGACTCTTTACATTTATGATCACATAAAAACAAGGCCCCTCTGATAATATTAGACTTGATCATGAGAGTTGCAGAGGGCTCTAAGCCCTCTGAAATCATCTAATTAATGCTTAATTACTTTATGTTATTTATTTATTTTATTTAGCAAGCCTCCATTTTTCGTTTGCAACTGGATTTATTTATTTATCTGATAAAAAGCTTTCATTTTAGAGATCGCTCATCTGTGCTGAAATCTATAAAATTATGTTTGGTAGAAAAATGTCAAAAATTCTTGGTTCTTTCTTTCTGTGAGTTTCACTGCTTGTTCACACAATCACTGTTTTTTTTTTAAATGTTTCTTGTCAACATTTAGCAGCTGAATAAAAACAGAACAATAGTTAACCAGAGTATTTGTTTCATACTGTGTCAACATGAACTGTTCCTAAGTACAGTGTGGTACAGTGTGAACATGAACCGGTGCTAATTTTGCCCAACTCTGAACATCATCAGGCTTTAAGAACTACCAAAAGCAGCTGAAATGTTTCCAATGCCAAAGCTTGCTGTACGTCTTTATCAGGGTGTGAATGAACAGAGCTGAGGAAAACTCCATTTGACATTCTCAGCTGCAGCTTCATATGGATTTTTTTCAGCATCGACTCCCGTAATAATCTTTCAGTGAGTCTTTAATTACATTTACAATAAAAGCAAGCAGGAATGTTTGATGAAATTCAGTTCCATCTTCAGGACCTGAGGCTACATCTGACAGTGTTGGTTGAGTTACTTCTTAACTTTGGGAGAATTGGCTCAGGGAGGTAAAGACCAGTAAAGGTCGAATTCCTGTCATTGTTTTTCAACTCTGAAATGGTTTTAATCAAAAGTTCGAGGTAAATTCCTTCAGGAGCAAACAGCGGACCAGCTCTGTCAGGTATTTCTGCCTGTGCACATACGTGCACCAAGGTTATTATAGTTAACGAAAACGAACGAAAAAACTAAAACTAGAACTGAAAAAACATTTTCGTTAACTGAAATAAAAATAAAAACGAGAGTTTTAAAAAAAACGAAAACTAACTAAAACTGTTTGTTGTGTGTATAAAACGAACTGAAACTAACTAATATTAACCCCAAAAAATACTTCGTTTTCGTCTTTGTTAGACATAAGTCTTTTGGTTTGAAATAAAGTCTATTTACTTCAACCTGCTAGTTTTACTGTGTATCTGAACCTTACGCTATTACGTTGTCTGTGACGTCTGTCAGACACTGCCGGCTAGCGTTGTCATAGACATTTACATGAGCGTGATGGCTGCATTAACAGTTGGGAGAAAGCGGGAGAGTCCTATTTGGGACTTTTTTGAATATAACAGCGTCGAAAACAAAAGTAAGTGCCTTGTAGTCGAAGCAGGAGACAACATTTGTGGAACGCTCCTCAAAGGGAAAAACCCTACGAATCTAAAAGTACATTTAAAAAGCGCACACAAAGACGCAAATCAACAGTACCTAGACAGGCTAGCCTGTCGCCCGCCCTCCCCAGAAAAAGAAGCGAGAGTAGATAACGTAATGCTGTTATCGGCTGTTGTATTTTAATTTAAGGATGGTTGTCCTTGTGTCCTCTGAATAATAAGTGTTTCAAAATGTATCTTTGATTTAGTTTTTATCATACAATACTTATTCTGTATGAGGTTCCATTTGTGCCAAAAATATCAAAATGTGTTTTTGCGTCTAATGTTATGTCTTTGGTCCATTGTCTATGTCTACTGATTGTGTTTTTGCGTCCACTGTCTATGCTTTGGGCTCATTGTCTATGTCTATTGAACGAGTTCATTTTACATTGGTTCATGTCTATGTATTACTAAGCAATATCTTCTGCATGCCCATGATTCTTTGATTATTACTTTGTATTAACTTTGTGATGTATATGCTTGCTTTATCCTTAAACTTTACCTTTGTCATTGTCCTTATCCCATGTCATCTAACTACGGCGTCAGGAAGATCCTTAGCAACCGTTGCTAGTGTCGTTTGCTATGTCGTCTCACCATGTCGTCAGGAAGATCCTTAGCAACCGTTGCTAGTGTCGTTTGCCAAGTCGTTTCACGTGTCGTCAGGAAGATCATTAGCAACCGTTGCTAGTGTCGTATGCTACGTTCTCTCACCATGTCGTGTCCTTAGATCTTATTGTATTTCAAATTTTGCAAAGGTCGTCAGAGAAGTCTTTTGTACGGTCGATAAATTGTTTCCCGTACTATCACGGAACAAAACACTTTAAAAAAAAAAACCTTTATTGACAATCCTGCAAACGCGCACTCCCAGAAAGGGGGGGGGGTGCATGTGTACAACGGTTTCACGTTCCCGTTTAAAGTTATTTAGAGTATGGCTTTAATTTAATCTTGTGATGAAACTATTATTTCAAATTATTTTGAAAAATGACTGATCTTTATAAAATATGTTGTTACAAATCTGATGGATAAACGAGGATCAGACGGGCTAATAAGAGCCTTATACTGGTCCCGAGTGCGCCATCTCATGGTCACATAAATAGATTGAAAAGAAAAGCTCAAAAAACAGTCAGTTTTCGACTGTTATATTCATAATTAGTGACTCGACCCACTAAAATTTGAGAAGGTAACTCATCGAGGATATTTAAAAGGCCTCCTTGCAAGGCCCCCGTAAATCGTTCAGCGGCAAAAAATAAATATTGCCATGGACTAATGACTTGAGGGTTTATTTCTGAACAAATACATTAAATCAACACCAATGTGTTTGTAGTTTTATTATTAATAAATCAGCCACGTTTTTCATGATCAGAACACAGCACATTCATAAATAGTCTTCGTAAAAGGTTCGTATTTATTATGTGTCATTCTCCGCGTTAAATAGAAGTAGTTCGCCTCCAGATCAGGTGGTGGCGGTAATGCGCCACTTTGTTTTCGTGTCAAGCATTGTATGCATGCCCCCCCCGCCCCCACCCTTTCTGGCAATACGCGTTTGAGGGAATATCAAAATAAAGTTCATCTTAAAAACGTGTTGTCATGGTTAACCCTGACGTCTGCTTTGATAAACATTTCTTTTTCGTTCCGTGGTAGTACAGGAAAATATTTACCGGCCGTACAAAGGACTTTTCTGACGACTTTGGCAAAATTTGAAAAACGAGAACATCTAACGACAAAACACGGCGAAACGTTGTAGCTAACGACAGTAGCAAACACCGTAGCTAAGGACAGTAGCTATCGACAGCAGCTAACGACAGTAGCTATCGACAGTAGCTATCGACAGTAGCTAACGACCGGAGCTATCAGTAGTAGCAGTAGCAACGGTTGCTAAGTCCTGACGACAAAGTGAGACGACCAAAGACATAGACAGTGGACACAAAAACAGATTATTGGCACAAATGGAATCTCATAATTCTGGTGATTTTGAATCATGCACCTGAGAAATATCCTAATTTACAAAAAAAAAGAAAAAACTAAAACACTAAAACTAATAAAAACTAAACCAAAACGAAGCAATTTCAAAAAATAAAAACTAATAAAAACTAGTAAAGCAGCCTCTAAAAACTAATTAAAACTAAATAAATTTAAAAACAAAAATTCAAAACGATATAAAAACTAAAACTAATAAAAAATCAGAAACTATTATAACCTTGACGTGCACATGCTGTTTTCAATTCCAGATATGATGATAAAGAAGAGCAAAAAATGAAAGTTTAAGGCGTTAGAAATATCTCTGCTCTACAGGCGAGAATCAACCAGCAGTGAGGTTCTGTTAATAGTTTCTATGAGTAGTCACATACAGACACACATGAGCTGATCTTATTTACTCAAAATATGAGATTCAAAGTCTGCGCACAGTCACTGTGGTGCAAGCTGAATGCTCCAGAACACTTTTAAATCAAACCACTACTTCCAGCCAGTGGTGTGAAAATATCTAATAGAAACACACTCCAGGCCCTTCGGGCAATGCAAGCATTTAGACAGAGTTCCATTTTATTTTCCCTCACCGCTCCCCCAGGGGATAGGTCAAAAGCGGTGAGAAAAAAATTCACGGACCTTGGTTTGTGACAGTGTGATTTTTAATTAATTATTTAAACATTTACTTAATTTAATTATTTTTTAATTTAATCTTGATGGTGGCGTCAACTGTGGTTCCCATGGGTTTGTCCTACCAGATGTGGCGACTTGGGGGCCCTGAGACAGGACGCTCTGGCCTAGGACTGGCCGGACATCTTGGTTCATGCATTTCCTCCACTTTTTCTGATATATTTTGATCTCCTGCGGGTTCTCTAGGAGAACTGGCTCTGGTTGGTGGCCCCCATCTGGTTGGTACAGATCTGGTCCCGATCCCAGTCACTACCCGGCACCGCCTCCCAGTAAAAGGGGGGAGGATGGACAGCTTTTCATTGTAATCTGCCGAGTTGCTGTGCTCGGGTCGATCTTCCAACACAGGCAACCTTGCCTTTTTTCCTGCAGAAACTCAGCTGCTGCTTCTCGTCTTGTCGGAGTTTGTTTTCCAGCTTCCTCCATTTGCAAACCATTGACTTATTCATCTTGAATTAACTGGCATTTGCTCGATTGCCATGTTCCTCCGCGATAGCTTGCAGTTTAAACTGTGCTTCATAATCGTGTCTCTTTGCATTTCCAGGATTTCCAAAACGAAGTTGTTCTGCATTATGCACATATCTGCACCTTTTTACTATGGGGGGGGTGTTCTTTCACGTCCTCACTTCTCTCCGTACCGTTCTCATGCTGTTCTCTTCTAGGTCCTCTTCACCGAAGTCACGCAACAACACATTAGGGCCGCTACGTACATTTTGGAGAAAATGTAAGACTTTAAGTCCACCTTGTGGTCGTGAAAGTACTGTACAGTATACAGAAAATGTGATAAAAGGCAGAGAGCCACATGCAGCTCCATGGCTGCCTGTTAACCACCCCCTGCACTAAAAAATGAAAGTGCTGCCCTGCTGCCTCGCCGGATTTGACATGCAAATTTCGGCCAATCAGATCAATCAGAAAAATGACTGCCCCCAAGGGACAAAAAACGCCCCTGAACACTGCCCTCCAAGTGACAAAAACACCCCCTTAACACTGCGCGCAAACCCAGCGAGTGCGCAGAAGTGAAGTGAGCGTGCAGGATCACCACTCAGTTAAGATTGCAGGCATGCAGTTGTAAAATACGGGGTCGCTCAGTTAGAATTGCGCCTGTGCGGTTTTAAGGTTTGCTCACTCAGTTCCTGAATATGCCTGCACAGTTGTATTCACGCTCTTTCACTTTATGGCAGCGATGAAACACCATAAAGATCATTCAGTTCTTGAAGCACCGCCTCTGGCAGTGATTGGGAGATTCAGAGAACCAGAGTTCCATCCTAACTCTCGAGTTTCCACACTTATCTTCCTGTAATTACAGGTCATTTATGCAGGCTAATCATTTGCTGTTAATGACGCATCAGCACTTTACCTGCCACCTTCCTGCAGCTCCTTCGGCCCCTCATGACCCCTCCCTCTGAAAGCGAGCTCTCAGAAGGTCAGATGAAAGCACCGTCCCTCGGTCCCACCATCCCTCCCCAGCAAAAATTGGGTTTTTGGGATCTCAGTTTTACAATTCGGCGTAGGTTTCATGTATTTGGGTCACCTGGTTTGTGAGCTATTGAAAAAATCACAAGATTTCAGATACGAATCTCTGGAATTTTAATATAAAATTTATATAAATTTTACACCATGTATGATTGCAAGTTAAAGTGGTGGGTCAAATGTAGGGATGTCAGCGCCACAATTAGGCATAGGTTTCCTCTCTTTGGGTCATGTGGTTTGGGAGCTATTGAAAAAACTGAACAGAATTAATTTGTGAATTGCTGAAATTTTATTATAAATATTAATATAAAAATATTTAGCATCTTTAATTACAAAATATATTGGTGTGTCTGATGTTGGGATGTCAGTGTGACAATTCGGGATACATTGGGACTTGTTAGGTCATGTGGTTTGGGAGCTATTGAAAAAAAGGCCAGATTTTATATGTGAACAGCTGGAATTTTAATACACAAATTCATATAAATGTTGTATCATCTATAATATCAAAACAAAGTGGTGTGTCTGATGTAGGGATGTCAGTACCACAATTTGGCATAGGTTTCATCTCTTTGGGTCACATGGTTTGGGAACAGGTGAAAAAAAAAATAAACAGAATTTATATGCAGGGGAATGCTGATTGCTGATTGAGTTTTTATATAAAAATTCATATAACATTTTTGTGTGTATGGTATTAGTATGTCTGAGCCATAATTCTGCATATATTTGGAATCATAAGGTCACATGGTATGGAAGCTATTGAAACCATAATTTTTACTTCAAATAATTTTTCTTGTAAAATATTGACAAAATATTGACAGACAGATAGACCTTTATTAATCTCCCAAGGGAGAAATTCAGGTGTCCGGCATCAAAACACACACTATAAATAACAATAAAATAACAGTTCATAAAGAAGCAGTTCATATCAAGCAGATCTGTTAAACATTCTGATAGCTGAGGGGACAAATGAATTCTTAAAGCCTTCTGTCCTGTAGCACAGTGAAAGGAGCCTATAACTATGTGTGCTCCTCTGTGCTTTGCTGACAATCCCTGAGAGACACCACTGGAGATCCATGCTGAATGTTTGGATATTCATCCAACCTAAAACTAACCTCACCGCAGTGATTTTAAATCGTAAATTTAAAACTCTGTCGTGAATGCAGTAATCCGACCCATGAAAAAAGCCCCCAACTGATCCAGACCTGTCCTGACATGTAGGATATTCAGACAGTTTTTTTTCCAAACAATGATTTATGGCTCTACAGTTATTATCTACTTTGTATACTGTCATTACAGCATCTGGTAAACTGACTTAATGCTGCAGTTCCTGGGAACAGTAAAACATTATACAGTTAGACATTCATCACTGAACTGCTGATGAAAAGATTATAGTTCAAAGGCACATTCTCTGGGCTTCTATGCTTCCAATTGTACATTTTTTCTCATTTTAACCCTTTCATTTTACCTCAAGAGAAAAAGCTGTTTTATGTTAGACAATTACAAAAAAAAGCACGACGGAAGTGTTAAGTTGTGACTGGGGGAAAAAAAAAACTATGTTCAACTATGAGTCCAGATTTTGGCCTACAGCAGTTGGGTTGTACGATCAAAGAGAATGGAAATAGGATTGCTGCAAAATCTTTAGGTGGAGGCAGTATGATGGTATGGGGTAGCATCTTTCAAACTAGGAAAACAAGAGGTGTCATCATTGTAAGATATCTTAACAAAGAGATATAATTCTGCAACTGCTGCGTATCTCATTTCTTCATAGCCAAGGGTTGAACTTTTACCTTCAAAATGCTAACACTTGCCCTCCTGCACAAATACTCTTAGTTCATTTAAACGTTTTTTTGTTTTTGTGGACTCTAAAGTGCATGATAACCACAATGTCTTGGGCAACTTAACTTTTAAACAGTCTACCTGCATTTTAATTCAAGGATGTATATATTGTATTAATTTCGAAGTGAGTTAAGCAAGATCAAAAGAGTGGCAGTTTATTGCACCCTCACACGAGCACGTGTGAAAAATGAGTGGGAGGGGTGGAAAAATGCCAAAAGTACTCCTCAGATTAGTCTGGTACTTTACTCAGAGGGCAGAGTAGGTAGCTGGTATTGCCTCTTATGGGATTAGCAGTTAAAGACGGGGCTTTTACCACCAAGTCTTTAATATGTGAAGCACAAAATGCGATGCTATCTTCACACCTTTTTCCTTTGCACCGTCTTCACTTTCCTCTCGCTGCTGTATGTGTTTAGTCAACTAGCCTCCACCCTGGATGGCAGGGACGAGTTGAGCGCAGGCGTTATTTCAGGAGGCAGGAGGAGCAGTCACGACAGCGGGCACCTGCTCAGGAAAACACCGGGCCTGGCCGGCCTCCGAAGCCCCGGGGAAGGGCCGAGCAGGTAGTATTATATTTGCTTTGTATCACTCAGTTTTGTTTTTTAATTTATTCGCCACGGAATTTAATGACTGACACTTACCCTAGCGTACACAGCTGTTAGCGCGCTAAAGCTAACAGGTGCTATCGTAAAAAAAAAGACAACTGTTGACGTGCTACAGCTAACAGACGCTATCGCTAGACCCAGGAAAGTTACGTTTATATTTATTAGTATGTCATTTATTTCCAACTAACACGTTTTTACCCGTTAATTCGGCTTTTCCCTCCTCTAACTATTCTCTACTCTTTGTAATTATTTACAATTGTTAATATTTACGACAGTTGTGTGCGATAGGGGGCAGATGCTATCATCATACTACTAGCCACTCGTTTTCCTCCCTAGAAACTCATTAAGGCAAAGTAATTATTTAACCTATTAACTAAATCTTCAGGATTTAAGGGAAGCCCCCGTTGAGCAAATGTACTAGGCTGTACACAAACATTAATCTCGGAAGTTTGGTATGCCAGAGTTCATTGTGTCTTAATCCCAGAAGACGCACAGACTACTGATACATTTGAACCTCTTCAGTCAATCAAACATGCAGAGGTGCAGTGGAGGCCCCCCCAAAAAAAGACTGAGAAACAATGTTGAAGAAATGAATTGAACTATGACGGTCCAAAAGATGTTTTTATTCTGTTAGGTGTAAATCACTGTCAGTTTCTTACTGGAATCCATATTGGAGACTGCCTGCTGAAGTTTGTGGAGTGAACTGCTTGTTGGAATCCTCTCTTAGGTATGATTAACTTTGCAAATCTTTAAGACAAGATCATTTTATGTTAATGTTAAAGTCCTACTCTGATCATCATTTGATCTTATAAGTGTTCCCAGTATATATATATTTTTAAATTATAATTATGCCATTTTTAGTCCAAATAAAGAAAGTGTAATTTTCTAGGACATAGTTTCTGCAGAGTGGCACTTTCGTCTTTGAGTTTTGGGCAGGACTGTTGGCGTGGAGTAAGCCAGTCCCCTTCTCATCATCCACCTGTTTACACGCTCCACTTCTAACATTACTGATGTAACAAAAGTGGGGAGCAATGTTAGAGCTTATCCAGCTGTACGTTTTTTTGTCAAAGTAAAACAATGACGTTCATGGATCTAGTTGTTCACAAGCAGATGAATAGATTAGAACAGCCAGTTGTGGCTTGCAATTGTAACTTCTATGACACACCTGAAACTGCATTTTTTTCATCTGAAAAACAAAAAATACTTAAAGATTCTGTTTATATATGTCCCCCATCATCAGAGAAATGTCACAAGAAAAAAGTTAAAAACACCACAAACCTGATTTTCATCAGAGTGGGTCTTTAATTACTGGAACTACAGAATAACAGTTGATTATACATTTCTCCTTCTGTAGACTCTTCTAGCTTTGTGACTTTAGAATAATCTAAATTTTGCTTGTTGTTGTTTTGCAAACTTCTGTCTCCCTTTTGCTTAGATTAACCTTTGCCTATACATACTCTATCAATTATGTCATTATCTTATCAATATGTCCTCTAGTCTTATTTGTCATGCGATTCATGATAATGAAGTTACACCCACTCCCCCCTCCTCCTGAAGTATTTCTTTCTTCAAGAATGTATATACATTCATTCTGTTGCTTGTTCAGTTATTAGTAATATGTGTACTTGCAGTGACTTATGTATTTACCCCTGAATTCCTTTATTTCTCCAAAACGCTGTTAGTATTTTTTACTCATTTCCCATCCATGCACATATAAAGATACCCAAAACTAAACAGTGCTTACATATTAATATTTTTACTGTCTTCTGTGTTAGTGAGAAGCCAGGCTCTGTCTCAAAGGAACATGGTGATGAAGAAGCACACACAAGTCATGTGGCTGTGGTCGCCTGTGGCCCCAGGCTAGAAGAGACTCTCACCATGGTAAAGTCTGCTGTCCTCTTCAGCAAAAAACCTGTGCACTTCTACATCTTTGCAGAGGATGAATTGCACGACAGCTTCAGGGATGCTGTAAGTGTCCACACGAAATGTTTTGTACTCTTATCTTAGATATTACATGTTAGTGCGCAGCTTCTAGACCTTCTTTAAAATGACAAACACAAAAAAATCACTTTTTTTTTTAGGAAGTAGACCAAATGAACAGTTTTTTTCTAATGAATTTTCTGTGGTCAAAAGCACAGTTTGGTGTGAGGCCTCTGTTAGGTATGTTTAAAGTTAAAAATAGAGCTCTGCCGTAGAGTTTACAAAAAAGTTTTGTTTTTAGTTCTGAAGACTTAAATTGTAGATTTATTTTCAAGCACCCAGTTGCTCGCCCTGCTTTAAAACAAATGTGTTTTTCTTGTGTTGTTGTTAAACCCTGGAATGTACAACAATATGATTTGAATCGTTGTACACACATTTTCCAGTTTAAAAATATGTATTGAATAATCATATTCAAGTTATGTTGAAGGTAATTAATTTTATGTTGCTTCTCTTTTTTTGTATTTATTGTGAATGGCCAACGGTGGGGCCATCTAAATAAACTCTGTATTTTTATACACATACAAGTTTCTTGATTTAGCAGGGGCAGGCATAAAAAAAGGACATTCTTCATCTGACTTCTCCATTTCAATCTTGAAGTTGTAGGATTGTGTTGTGATCGGTACATGATTTTCTATTTTGTACATGATTTTAATAAAAGGCCCATATTTTTAATATTTTTTTTTATTGAGTCACAGTTCAACATTCAGCCAAAGCTAAAAATCATCCGTTTACATTCTTCTACTGAGGGACCAATTTACACTGTTGGTGGCCCCATAAAAAGTGGTAGCTGTCAAGATTGTTGACTTTGTTATAGATACAGTTATCAGGCACATGTTATGTTTACCCCTTTATTATTGTTTTTTTTTTTTAAAGAAAAAAAAGGATTCAATCTTGTTTTGCTTGTAAATTGCACCAACATTTTTTGTGTCTTGTTTTCCTTTTAAAGTTGGTAACATGGCCCAGAGAGGTCAAGGCAAAGTTCACCTTCACTATCTATCCCATCACATTTCCTAAAGAAAATGCAAATGAGTGGAAGAAGCTCTTCAAACCTTGTGCCTCTCAGAGACTCTTCCTGCCAGTAAGTCAGGAGTCACTTATTTATTCTAACAGGAGCATATCTTTTTGAGTGTAACAACACCATTTTGTGTTTCTTTCTAGCTAATCCTAAAGGAGGTGGACTCTTTACTTTATGTGGATACGGATATTCTTTTTTTACAGCCAGTAGAGGATATCTGGGCTTTGCTTTCTCTGTTTGATTCCAGCCAGTTGGCTGCTATGGCTCCAGAACACGAGGAGCCCCGCATCGGCTGGTACAATCGTTTCGCCCGCCACCCGTATTACGGAAAGACGGGTGTCAACTCAGGTGTAATGCTGATGAACACGACACGCCTCAGGGAAAAATATTTCAAGGTAAACATCCCCAAAATGTGAGGATAATCACTATTGCTTGTGTTTTCTGTAAGCATGTGTGATAAATATCAATATGGTTATTTATTTTCTTTGTAATTTGTCAGTAAAATGTCCAAAATATATGTTTATCTATTGGGAAGTCTGAAAATCTACTAAAATTGGCACGGTTGCAATACCTAAACGGACCAGTTGAGGTCACACTTGTTACTCCTTCCTAAACCATTCCAGGGGAGATTTCCGGACTATCTCATTGCTACTAATATGAAGCACCATCCTTCAAAATGTTGGCTCATTACACTTAATCCTTCCTGCAGAATGACATGACAGCTGTTGCACTGAAGTGGGAAGAAATGCTAATGCCTCTTCTCCAAAAATATAAACTCAATATCACCTGGGGTGACCAGGATCTTCTTAATATAATATTTCACCATAATCCAGGTAGGAACTACTTCTTGTGCTGCACTGTCTAGTAAAGAATTTACAGTTCTTTCATTTGCCACTATTTTTAATTTGTTGATTAAAACAGTTGAAATTTTACAACTGTGCTTTTTTTTTTTTGCCTTTTCAGAAAGCCTGTATGTGTTTCCATGCCAGTGGAACTACAGGCCAGACCACTGCATGTATGGCAGCAACTGCGCTCAGGCTGAACGGGAAGGTGTCTTCATTCTCCATGGAAACAGAGGAGTTTATCACAACGACAAGCAGCCAGCCTTCCAAGCTGTTTATAAGACCATCCAAAAGGTATGATCAGTCTCCCAATAATTAGTCATTCATCCATTTAGTGATTGATGAAGGCAAAAAGTGCAAAAAAATGTATTTCTTTTACACAAAACTGATGAGACAAGGTTATTGTTTAGGAAGTAAAGTGAGTTAGGGGGTTATGTAGGTGGAGTACATAATACGGAAATACTTTCACTAGCAATTACATAATCAATAGTCTCTCGAAGGCATTGTTTTTTTCTGTGGAAGTTTCCACGCATAAATGTTTAATCGACAGGCTGTTAAACAGTTTCTGCATTTTTGTGCAGATAGCTGCTTAAAGCCTTGCTCACAACTGCCCTTACGGGTGGATACGGGCTGTCTGCTAATGAAAAATGGGCAAACTTGTTTGGGCACGCAGGTGGCCCGCACTAAATATCAAGGTCGTAGACCACTTGGTGAGCGCGTAGAGAGAAAAGGTTCATGCACAGTTTTGTTTTTTTACAGGCATGCTGTGAGAAACGAATCATAGTGAACACTTATACCACATGTAAGGGTGAAGCAGGTGAGACGCAGGCGTGTCGTACAGATTTTTAATGTTTTCAGTTCCGCCTAAATCTGCAGGGCTCGTACGTGCTGTTCAGGCATGCAGGCTCCTGGTTACATTTGAGTGTAGTTTGTGCAGACATCCTACGGCTACTTGCGTTTCATCTACGTGCATGCGGCATTTGTGTGGTCAGTAAGCGGCGACTACTCGCACCTCACTAATGACAAGGGGACCACACGACTGGATCATCCATATGTCATAATAGCATACAACTTACATTTACTTTAACACCACCCTCAGCAATGCATGTTCAAGCAACCACTTTCAATGAAAATCTATGTGAATGCATTTTTGGGGCGCCTGCGTTTAAAACTCTCACGTTTACGTGTTGCTACGCAATTTTTTACAACCATTGGTTGCTTTTTTTACAACCATTGGTTGTAAAAGATGGTTGTGTTCACACTGGACCGACAGTCCAGTGTGAACACCACGGACTAAAAGCGTGTTAAAGAATGCATATTCTTGAATGCCCATCACATGCCTAGTGTGAACGTAGCTTTACAGATACTTCACGATACACTTGCCACATACACGACAATCGATAGTTTTTTACATTATGCCTCTTGAGGTAGCTGTAGGAGTCTCAAGGTGTTCCCCTGAGGCTCTTCTGAAGACGCCTGCGTTCCCTTGAAGATATGGCCACGTCTCTCTACAACCTTCATTCGCCGTACAAGCCAAAAACCCACAGCACTCAGATAGGTCAACCCATTTACAGGCCCATGTGACTAAGTCTTTGCCAGGTTTTGGAACCGGGAATCATAGCATCTGCTGGAAAAGTTCTATCTTGTTTATTAAAAACAAACAAAAAAAAGAAAATGCACAAATCCTTTCATCCTAAAATGTTTTTCTTCAGGCGTCTAAAACGAATTTAGACGTTTTTGTGAAAACTTGACAGCATTAGCGTCAAATAAACCTAAATACTCACAACACTTCCGTCATCGGCAAGTAAGAAAATTGGTCTAAAAGCTCTGTGGTTGCTTTTGCCAGAGGCCTTCTTTTGATCTGCTCTGGTTGATTTCAGCACAGCGGTCAACATGCAGGCAGCGATTGGAGTGGGAGGGGAGCAAAAGAAGCTTCATTAGCTGGTCTCCATCCATTACCACCACAGGGCCTATCCTGGCCACTATCAGTGCAGGCAATGTTCTCAGCCATTAAGTAAACGAGCAGGCTTCATTACAGGGCACTCAGCTCTCAAAGCTCCATCAGTCTCTCCAGCAGAACAGACAAACAGCTCTAGCCTACCCCACCTGATTTTAAAGGTAGAAAAGTACGGTTATTTGTCACAGGCAAGCAAAATGCACCAAATATAAAGAAGGATACTACTTGTTGACCAAAAAATGTTCCACTCTTTGGCGAATGAAAACAAAGAGAGAAAACCTGGAGCCAGCCATCCTGAAGCAGGAGGGACTTCTGCTCCATAGTCGGCTCCATATTCCCTATTTCAACCAGAAAATGAGCTTTCAATAAAGGCCACAGCCATTACCCAGCCAGACCCACTCAACAGTTGTAAAATGTTTACTGCTGATCTGAGTTTGAAGCATCATAATGGGTTAATGGACAAAGCAGCTTCTCCTTCTAGATCAATAAGAGGATGGTAATGTTTTTTTATTGCCTGCTGCAGTGTGGGAAACATGATAAAGAAACTGAGCTTGGAGTAATCTACCACTTTGCCAAACTTCAAAAAGGTACAAAAATACCTATTTATTAGATCAATACAAGATTTAGTGGCTAATATTAAATGTAAGATTTTTTTAGAGTGGTGAATTTTTTTGTTTTGATGAGAAAAAAAGCAATAAATGATGGGAATTTCTGAAAAAAGGCAGCTGCGCCTTCCTTCCCTGCTGTCATGCATCACTGAGCACAGTGGTGTGTACTTGCGGTACGAGATGTTCATCATTTGAACACAAACCAAACTGACAGATGGAAATTAGGAGTTGAGGATGATCAGAGTAGGCCACCTGTGTGACGACACCGACTTCTTTTTACTATGTCGTTTGACACGAAGTGGCTTTCCAGAAGGATTTATTTGTTATGCCTTCTCGTCTTGTGCAAATACACAAAATAGCACTTGCTTCCACATTAGGACACATTAGGAAGGATGCCAGAGTGTAGCTATTGCTGAACCCAGAAACTCAAGGCTGTTGCTTCAACAGACAGTGGCATAAACTTCCTTCATCTCATTTCTCTGTGTTTCTGCTGCATAGCTGTTCAACTGACTCTCCCTTCAGGCTCAATCTGCCTGTCTGGTTTCAGGATTTGTTTAACTTTGATGTTAATGTTCTAATGCTCTGGTTTTGTGCATATTTCTTGAAATTTCTGTATAAAAATAGCTAAAGTTAGAAAAGATAATGATCCATTTTGTGGTGAAGGGACTTTTTACTTCAAAAGTTTACCATTGTATGTAATGAGGGGTGTGACCGTAAGTCGCAGGCTGTCAGATGAATTTGAAAAACAATCAAATAAAATACAGTACAGACTAAAAGTTTGGACACACCTTCCCATTCATTTGAATAAGAAGGTGTGTCCAAACATTTGGTCTGTACTCTCTCTCTGTCTCTCTGTCTCTGTCTCTCTCTATAGTTAGTTAGTTAGTTAGTTAGTTACACCTCCAAAGGCGAATTGCGATATGGCGAGGGAACACTGTATATGACCATCTTTTTTTTTTTTTTCTGTGTAGTATCAGTTTGGTGAGAACTTGGAGAGGTCACTCCTCAAACCACTGGAAGCTGCACTGCAGAGCGCCACACATACGTACTGTGGCAGAGCCGGCCCGCTGTTAACCAAGAGGTTAAAGGAGAGCATCAGGTCTGTTCAGCAAAGATGATGGGAATCGGCAGAAGCACTCCACGAGGAAAGCCGGATGTCTGTCGGTTTGGAGTTGAACTGATTATTGAATACATTGTAACTCCAGACTCAGTCACATGTTTACAAGCTTCGTGCCAAGATGTGGTCTGACTTTCAGTTGTTAATTTTCTATGACTCCACTGTTTATGCATTTCTGTTTATCTTTTTTTTTTAAGTGACAAATACTTTTTCAGAGTGAAGCAAAAACAAAACAAAAAACAAGAAATTGAACCCATTTTATTCAGAAGAAAATTTGGACATCAAGAAAAGCTTTTTTTCTACCAGACAATCAGGCCTAAATATCGTTTATAAAGAAAGAGACTTTGAACTATTTCGAATTTTAATAAATTTTTAATTCACCATATTTAAAAGAAAATCTTATTTGATGATTTTTAGCATGAAACAAAAAAAAGCATTATTTTTTACCAAGACATATCAAGTGTCAATATTTTCATTCCATAACATTTAATTTGTATTTATTGTCTGGCATCTGTGATGTCTTCCTGTTAAACTTTTGTCAATCTGGATTTTGTACAAATGACTCAATTTTCCAATAAAAGCTGTTGGGCCATAAGTGTGTTTTTATTGGAGGATTTATTTTAAAAGAACAAAATTAAATTAAACATCAAATGTAATGCATTACATTTTTTTTATTCATAACCTCTTCAAAACAAGAGCATAAAGCATATGCATTCTGCTGTAATCAAATGACTAAAACATTTGGTTTAAAAAGCACCTTTCAAAACATTTAAAGAGATGCTTAGTTTTTATTCCTTTCATAAGGAATAGACAAAAGACAAACATTAAAAAAACAAAAGGAGCAGAAGGGTTATAGATACAAATGAACTGAAGCATTGCAGTATTAAAAGAAAAAAAAACTTTTTCCTAAATAGATGATTTTTGAAAGTTGATTCAAAGCTAGAAAGTGAATGATGCATAATGAAACACTTACTGTACCTGGAAATATTCTTAATATTTATTTTCAGTTGACTTTAGTTGCCTCCTCAAACACACAGAATGAGGATGAAGCCCATCTTAGAAGGAGAAATCAGTCTGTGTGAGTGTGAGCGCTTGAAGTATTTTTTTTTTTTCTTCAGAGATCCAAAAAGCAGCTGATGTGTCTGGGCCGGTCGCCCCTGGCTCTTCATTTCACAGGCAGATTGACGGGCGTGCTCTGAATCAGCAAGAGGTTTTGCGCGATGAATTTAAAATGGGCTCTATGCTAAGAAGCTGCTTCATATATCCATTTTCTTGTCAAGAAAATGCTTAGCATGCAGTTGTCAAGGGAAAGGTTGATCGTGCTTTAAGGAAATACATTTTTTTTTTATTCACAAGTCTTAGAAGCTGAATTTGAAATGTAAACCAAACAGTTCAGTGATTCTAGTCAATTTGTGAAGTAATAAATGGTGCTATTGCAATAGAAGCTCACCTGCAGCAGCTTTTCTATCTTCCATTTATCAGAGAGACTGCAAATAATGTGTAAAGAGCAGCTTGAAATCCTTAAGAGAAGCGTTTTCCTTTTTTTTTAGTAATTAAGCAATGGTTTTGAGGGGTATCCCACTAAAAATTGTGGAGATCTTTAAGTAAACCCCAACAGGAACAGATGCTAACAACATTCAAATATGTGTTGAGGTGTAAGAGCTGCCTTTGCCTGTTATTTATTCATTTTCCTTTTAGGTCCTACCGATCATAATAGAGATTGAGATCTTTTATGGCCCGTCAGGGGCTGATGAAATATTATTCACGTTGTTTCCACCATTTGGCCTCCTTGATTTCTCTATTGCCATTTAAACGCCAGACATAAATTCTTTTTTTCAACACTGAAAAAAAGAAAAAAAAGTTTAGTGAATCAATTGTTCACCAGTGCTGTGATTTGCTGTTTTCTATAAACATAAATCCAGGCTCAGCAGTGATACACAGGCTTTTGTGGAGTTTTTTAAGCAATTTGAGAATACTGGTACTAAAAAAGTAAAGGTAATTATGAAAAAGCATTACCAATAATGACTGGCCTGAAGCTTTTGATAATTATGTTTTGCACCGTTGATCATTATGATAAAATAACAATTTGCACTAAACAATCCTTTTTTCAGAAAAATCCTAAGTTTGATTTAATAATTTAATACCAACACACTCTTGAAATTTTGGTTTAGATGCTGAATGAGACAATCTCCCTTCAAAGTTGCCCGGTGACTGAATGGGGAGAGACAACTATCCATGAATTCAAAGACCCACTCCGATGAAAATTGTCTTTTTATCATGTTTTTGTGGTACTTTTTTTGTGTTTTTATGTAGAAAGAACATTGAGTCCAAAATGGCATTTTTTAAGTATTTCTTTATTGAAATTGTGGTGAATCAGGAGCATGCCATTTGAAAAATTTCTGCTCTCTATTCTTATTCATCTTCTTGTAGACGATCCATGTACGTCTTTATTTTCCTCGTCCAATCTGGGATCTGACTAAACTGTATGGATGGATAGCTCAGATATTGCTCGCCCTTTTTGTTGCACCGTTAATGTTTAGTAGGGGTTGTGAGAGGCTGGGTTAAGCTAGCAGGGGAGTTTGTAAATAGAGAGCTTTCGGAAAGGGGAGGGGTGGCAGGGACCTCATCTGCTGCTGATGTCATGGATCAAGTGTCTTTAGCCAATAAGGAGCTTCAATGGCAGGTTAGTTGGAAAACATGTCGTACACCGGCCCTCGAGGCCTGGAGTTTGAGACCTGTGGAGTACTGACGTAATAACCCAGGATACCTGGAAGTGAGGTTTATTTTTCTTTAGTGAAATTCCTTCAGTTTCAGGAATGGCCATGTTCCATGACCGGGGTTTCGGCCGCCGAGGCACCCGCCTTTTACTGCCACGCAAACCACATTGCACCGGCCTCTTTTCAGGTCTCCTACGGGTGGTGGGCCCATGGGAGAGTAGTCCCACGTCGCCCCTTCGGGCTCATTGGAAGAGCCCCGGTCACCAGGCGGTTGCCTGTGAGCCCCAACTCCAGGCCTGGCTCCAGAGTGGGGCCCCGGTGATGCCAATCTGGGCAACACAATTGGGTCCTCCTTGGTTTTACTTGTCTCGTCATCCAGGACCTGTCTGCCATGGGAGACCCTACCAGGGGCTTCAGCCCCAGAAAGCTTAGCTCCTGGGATCACTCAAGCTCTCAAACTCCCCCAACCACGTTAAGGTGGGGGAGTTTGAGAATTCTCCTATAAGAATTCTCCTCAATTCAGTAACTTAGCAACCAATGTTCACAGGGGAGAATTGCCCAAAGAAGCTGCCATAGTTTATAGCTAAGAACCAGACAGCTTGGACCTGTGACTAATTATTAATCCAAGATGAAGGACAGACTGAAAGTGGAACAGTTCTTCCATGTACCGTCCACCTCTTTGGCTTGTAGATTCTCCTGTCCTGTCCGGGGATGTCTTTTGATCAATAAGACATTCGCCAACACTGCTGAGGCAGGTATAATTGTTCGTGTTTGTCAGAGCACAAAACAATTAATATAATTTACCACTGAGCCATAACCACGCATGGATCTTTTAGTATCACGCTGTGAAGTGAATTTGCCAGTCTAAGCAGAAGAAAAGGAGAAATATGAACGCCGGGATAACGACGTGTTCACAGACAAAGACAGGGGAGGAAGTTGTAGATCGGTTTGAGTGCCGACAAATAATAAAAGCCTTCGCTCACCTGAGGCTGGCAGCTCCTCCTGCTCTGCAGCTGTAAACAACGACTCAGAGGATCCATGCGACCCCCATGGGCTCACTTTGCTTCATCACATGGAAGGCTGCAAGACATTCTTTATGGACACTTCATGGCTGCGTAACATTCCAACCCTCACAAATAAGGATGCTATTACTCACGTTCACTTTTATATCTGCTTTTTATGATCCACTCAGACGAAAACTCATTGAGGGACAGCATTAAAAATGCATATATTACCCCTTACTGCTTATAAAAGATATCAATCGATTCTTCTTTTTTGTCCCTGCAAAAAACTCTTGTCAGTAAACCACATCCAATTTCCTGAATCCTAATGATCTGTTGGCTGAAATCAATGCTGAATAATATCACAGAGGAATGTGTCGCCTGGTTCTTTACAAGGTACATTCATCAATGCATTGTGGAAATTGACATGGATGTTTAACGAAGTGAAGACAGATCCACAAAGAAGCATGCATGCATAAAGTTGCAAAAATGCAGGGGTTTAGTATTTGTTTTAAGCTTGCATGGCAAATTCTGATTGATTAAAAAGTATTTTTTGTCTGACAAAATATATTCAATTGGCAATAAACAAAGAGTTAAAGCATTTTGTTGTCTTTTACTTGATCTATCCTCAACTTTCTGTTCCGCACGTGCAGCCCTTCTTCAAATATAAATCTAATTCTCTGAGGGATCACACAGAGGCCACCATCTTGACCTATGGAACATTTCAGTGTCTCAGCCGGCCTTGTAATTGTTTATCCCAGTGGGTTTTTAGTGGATAATTCATGAATGATGTGACACCCAAAAAAAGGACAATTTGTGTACAGTCAAACAAGCACTTGCGAAAAATAGGACCTGTCCAGAGCAGCTGGGGTTCCAAGGTTGACATTATACAAGAGAATTGTCTCATTTGGAATTTAAACTACCGGTACATTCGAGGTAATCCTCGTAGTTCAACAGCTCCACAAATTTCCCTCCACATCATCGACCGTTGGCCTTGTTGAAAGAATTGCCTTTTCTTAGGAAGGTAGTAGACATGCATTTCATGTGAAACCCATGATAAAAATTTAATCTCCATCTAATTTGGCAAATGGATTAATCTGACACATTAGAGCAACAATGCAATTTAAAGTTACCAATCTGCAGAGTGCATAATGAGCTGTAGAGTTTTAGCTAAGGAATAGAGTGCAGATTGCTCAAAGACAGCCATTTTTCAGACCCCCTTATTATTTTCAAGGGCATTTTGACCATGAAAAAACATAGAGATGGTTCCTCATCGAAGCCCCTGCGTGTCATTATCATTATTTATTCATCCTTGGAGGACAGAAGAACAATACGTTTTGAGTGGCGTTACTAGGAGGTAGAGACCCCGTGATGAAGACACAAGGAAATTTCACACAGACTGCACTGTTTCGACTACTGATGTTTATTTCTGAGTCTGAAAGTGAGTTATAACACCACAAGGGAAGGTTTTCAGAGGTTGGTCAGAAGATGGATTGATCCATTTAATAACTTTGAAGGAAAATAGTTTTTGATTTTCCTGTGAAAAAACCTCAACATCAGGCAAAAACATTACCACATATCCATTTTTACCAACATTGGACTCAATATCATAAAACAGCATAACCTAATATTCTCAAATAGCTTTTTGTTATGTAACATAAATAAAGGGTTGATATAATTTACAGGAAAATCATTTGGTACCTGGATAAATATTTATGTTACAAGAAATATTTCTTTGTGAGCAAACTTAAACCGTACATAAGAACCTGATTCACATATGTAAGACATAACACAAACCAAGTGTACTATTAGAACGACATCTGACTCTAATCATGAATCATTTATGCTTCAAGCAATTTGACGATCCTGTTCAAAGTAGGTTGTTAACTGAATCAAATTTCTACAGCATAATAAAGCCTTTCAAATGAAATAAACGATTTATATCAATATTAGGCAGAAAAATACCAATTGATTGGCGAGATGGCAGATTTTTTTACTGAAATAAAAAAATGACCAAGTGCCATCATATGACAAACACACAGTAGATTGATGGCAGATTGATTAATCCATCATTCCAGTCCATTGTGTGTCACTTTGACTTGCAACACATGTGACCATATTATGTGCTGTGGAATGTTCTAATAATGTTCTGTCTCCAAATGATTTATGATGTGAAACAAAAGTGACTAAACTTCATGGGACTAAAATGTGGTAATTTGATTAGTTTAATAATTTTAGCTACTTGTTTGTTTGAATCTATATTTACCTATATTTGATTATCTTCGCAGTAAACCTGCACGTTCAGCACCGCGGCTTTTGTGTCACATATTGGTTAGAATTTCACAAAGATGTCCTGCATCTTATTTTAATGTCAGTGAATTGATCGCTCAAAAATGTAAAACTCAAAAATCCATCAGAACGTCATAACTGCAAAACAGTGGTATGAATCATATTGTTATTAATCACAATTCTTTAAACAAAACCCTAAAATTTTATGAGTATAATACATGGAACCAGTCTATAAATGAACCAAAATATTGCCAGAACCTCTGTGGGATAGACTGATCTTAATAATGATTCTTTTTTCGCTTTTAGACCCTTTATATTTTTTTTGGACCGTCTTCTTGCATTGTTTAAAACATGTGTTCACATTGTTTATCTTTATCTTAAAATACATCCCAAATAGAAATATGTATAATTTCCAGGAGACCTGCCATCTCAAAGAGTTTCTTTCCCAATTTCATCTATTTTTATATATATTTTCATTTATTTTCAGGTTTGTAAAAATTATGCTTAGATTTTTTTAGCAATTATGTTTTTTTATTTTTTTTGTCCTTTTCTTTGCTTGTTTCATATTAAAAACGAGATTTTTCTGAATACAGAATGCTTTTTTTATTGACTTGGCTGCTTAAATGGGATACAGCATAGTGCTTTTCAACCTTTCTTGAAGACTCCCAGCACTTGTGTCACACCCCATTCATACATGACACACACATGCACGTCATGCAACTAAATCCCAACCACTTCAGGAGCAAAATTTGCATTAGCCTTACATATTCTTTTAACACGTAAATATGGAACTTAACCTGCAAATTTTTCAACTGTCAGAGGTTTAACTAATTCTACCTCTTCACCCATTGCACAACAGAAGGATAATAAGACACCAGAATATTCATTGGGAAGGAGTTAAATAATGAGCTCCCATTGAAATATGATCATCATATCTTCTAATTTAATGTTATTTCAGATTTAAGCAGCAAAACCAGCTTTTTTTGGGACCAAAATGTTTTTTGTTTAAGGTAAGTGAGTCCATTTCTGCAGAAAAAACTAAAAAACAATAAGTGTATTTTCTGTGTTTAGATGGCAAAACAGAATAATTGAAGAATTAATTGGAACCCCTGATCTCTAGAATACCAAGGACAGTGATACATCAGAACAGCTCCCTGCAAACTGAAACAAGCTAAAGCAAAAGTCTGTGACTGACCAGTTTTGGGACAATATTGTATAAGGGTATTATGTAACACTAAAAAGAACTTGTAATATAGAATCTGAATACTTGTGCATCAAAAATCTGCACCTGTGTGTAAAAATCTTCTGCTGTGAACTGACAAATTTCCAATTGCATGTGTTCATTTAGAGTTACAACTTCAAATCTGTGATTACAACTGCTCAAATGTGCTTCTGCGTGTGCTCGAATCTGCTGCCGCAAATCACAGGTGCGCTACAACTGCGCTCTGAATTCTGACACATTCCTTGCGAGAAACTTGGGTCAAAAGTGATCTGTGTCCGAAAATGGAACTAGGGGGGGGGGGGGGGGGTAAGAGGAGGCGGAGTCAACCAATCAGAGTGCAGGATTCAGAGGACTTGGTAAAGTTAGAAAGATCTTCACAGATTCACACTTCCTGCTTCAATAACTCTTCTGATAAACGTTCAAATGTGACAGCAAGTCTCTCAATCATTTTGTATGAACACATAGAGTGAGCTAAAAATGCAGTTCTACAGAAAAAACTTAGTTTTTTCCTGCATTTTAATGAGAAATGATCTCTTCGGGCTTTAAATGCAGACATGCAGCTAGACGGCTGCGAACGGACAGGATCAAAAGCGGGCTGAGTCTGCCAAAGCCGCGCGCCGCCGCGCCGTCGCCTGGAACGTCGCGGAGAACGCGTTTATCTAATCTAATATTTTTTTTCAAATGTTTATCCATATGATTTATAATAAAGCTGCTCAATAGCCCCGCCCCTGTTGTCCTGCTACAACAATGATCATCTTCCTGATCCTGTCCGTTCGCAGCCGTCTAGCTGCATGTCTGCATTTAAAGCACAAAGAGATCATTTCTCATTAAAATGCAGGACAAAACTAAGTTTTTTCTGTAGAAATGCATTTTTATTTCACTCTCTGTGTTCATACAAAATGATTGAGAGACTTGCTGTCACATTTGAATGTTTATCAGAAGAGTTATTGAACCAGGAAGTGTGAATCTGTGAAGATCTTTCTAACTTTACCAAGTCCTCTGAATCCTGCACTCTGATTGGTTGACTCCGCCTCCTCATACCCCCCCCCTAGTTCCATTTTCGGACACAGATCACTTTGGACCCAAGTTTCTCGCAAGGAATGTGTCAGAATTCAGAGCGCAGTTGTAGCGCATCTGTGAGCACACGCAGAAGCACATTTGAGCAGTTGTAATCACAGATTTGAAGTTGTAACTCTAAATGAACACATGCAATTGGAAATTTGTCAGTCCACAGCAGAAGATTTTTACACACAGGTGCAGATTTTTGATGCACAAGTATTCAGATTCTATATTACAAGTTCTCAAATCAAATTTACAAGTGCGTTCTTTTTGACATATTTTTACCTTCATAGTTTTCACGCTGTATTTCACAGGTTGATCATTTGTTGGACATGATTTTCTGATGTGAGGATCTAAAGAGGTTTCTCTTGACTCATGTGACCCTGAACAAAAAAGAGAACATGTAGGAAAGGTATGATACTAATTAAACAGAAAGGAGTGATTATTATTTAAGATTTTCCTTTAAAGGTGTGACAAAGATGTAAACATCCTCCTTCTGTGCTTTACCTTTGAAGGATTGTAGCACTTTGAATGATTATGTATGTATGACACAGTATCAATTTGCGTAATGCTTCCAGATCTCCTCCTTAATGATCATAACCTTTGCTCATCACTGCAGAAAGAAATACAAGCAGCATCTTGCTTTGTGCAACCACTCTGAACAATCCTGTAGGTAGGACACTAAATTTTCCTTTGACATAAAGAAATGTACAAATGTGCAGAGGTGCGAATAAGAGCTCAGTCGGACAGTCAGTCTTGCTCTTTATTCAATTAAAACCAGCATGTGTCCTGTTTAGATGCATGCAAGCTCAAGTCGTGGCGCATTCATCTAATGTAACCAACCTTTCAGCATCTTGCTTTTGAAAAAAAAAGCATTGTAAATAGTCTGACATTTCTAGGACTTGTCCAGAAAAGGTCCAATCTCCCTTCCTCCAGTATAATCATGCCAGTTTAAAGCAACAATTTAGATGCTATAATATAATTGTTCTCCATCTCTAATTCTAAAAGTGTGAAATGGCAAAAACAGGAGGCTGAAATTAAGCCAGTGATGCAGAGACTTCAATCCTAATCAACAGAGGAGGCTTCATTATTATGTTAAACCTCGTGTGACATATCATTCTTTCTCCCAATGCATTCAGATTTTTTTTCCTGCTTGAATTATTCATAAGACCATAAATGACTAGCTTGAGAACAGAATCTTACAGGAAACACAGTATAGTCTTCCGCCTATTTGTCCACTCAGTTTGTGGAATTTACTGCTGTGATGTGTTAAAGCTCTTCCCTTTTGTCATAAAACATCATAGCTTTGTCTTTGCTATGACAGTTGTGGTTCAAGGAGAACACATCAGGCTAAATAATTAATAATCATCACTTTTTCAGGAAATCTTATCAAAGGTTTCTCTTTATGGTTCTTTCTCTTCTTCTTATTTTTCTATTAGGGAAAAATATAACAGACACACTTGACTATTTAATTTTTTTCCCACGCTGCTGTCAATTAGAGCTACATATATACAGAAGCTGTTGGAAAAAATCTCCTTTTTTGCAGAATGAAGGGATGTCAATGTCAAACGTACAATGTACATGTTAATTCCGAAAAGTCAGATGACAAACTGTCAACAAGTGAAGTTCCGACAAATGTAAAATGCTTATGTAAGAAACGGTTTTGTTGTCAAATGATGTTTTGCATTAGCTTAAAGTGAAACCCATCACACTTCTATTTCGTGAGCCACATCGTGCATAATTTTTGCCCAGTATTTTTTATAACCAATAATTTAAAACTGCCTTTGAGCAAATTATAAGTTTGTATGCTGGTAAAATTATGTAAATTATATATAGTTTTTTTCTGCCAATTTATATGCTTTTTTGGTATTTTTGTCAGTCTCCACCAAAAAAACAAAAACAAAAACCCCCAGCTTTTACCAGCACCATTGTACAATTACTTCCTGTGATGGGTTAACTAGAAAAAGACTTCCACTGCAGCAGAATCAAACTTTCCTCATACACCAAACTCTAATTACCCTAATGTAATTTAATATTTGACCAAGTTTTACTGAATTAAATCACAGAAATGGAAGTGGTAAAATGATTAAAGCTGCATTTAATCGATTTAAATGCTAATTAATTTAACAGAGCATTGACAAGTTTCTTTGAATGAATGCATACACTGTTTGTTTAAAAAGTCAACAGAAAACTTAACCCAACATAACTGTAGCAGAATCCTGAAAAAGTTCAGCATGTTCGGTGTGTTGTTGCCCCGAGGCCCAAACCAGCCTCATCACAGCAATTTAACCTGAGGAGCACGCTAACTTTTACTCTTGTCTCTCCACAAAGCAGCTTTGCAAAGTTCCTCTGGCTACAAATTTAAAGTGAAACACTTGCACAGAGATAATGTTTCTAAATCCAAACACGGCAGTAACATTAATCATGAATGCTCAGTGCCGTGCACCACAAACATTGGACTGCACTGCACGAAGCAGTAAAAGCACTTCATCTCCCTTTAAAAGCAAATTCTCATTCATCTTTCCAAGTTATTTTAGTAATACTGGAACAAACTATGTTCTAAAAATATTTATTATATTTATACAATAAATATTTTATAATTGAAACATTTAGGCCAGGGGTCTGCAACCTTTAATGCTAAAAGAGCTATTTTGCTCCATTTTCTTACAGATCAGGACCAAAACCTCAAAATCCCACTTTATTGCATAAAAATACACATCATTTATGTTTTTTAGTAATTAAGCCATTCCTTTTTTAATTGTAGTTTTTAAATATTTACTTGAAACAGCGTTGAGATCCAAGCGAAGATGTGTGAAATTTGTTCTCTGGATTTGAATCATCCCCTGGGGGAGCAGTGAGCCCAGTTGCCCTTTGGAACCATTGGGTGATTTAATCCCCCAATCCCAATCCCTTAATGCTGATTGTCAAACAGGGAGGCATTGGGTCCCAATTTTAGGTGTGATTTAGCCTTGTTTTGAACTTATGACCTTCCAGTCTCAGGGCAGACACTGTACCACAAGACCAATATACACTAATGGTATGGAACAAGTCAAGCAAAAGTCCAAATCATGCATCAAGCTCACACTTTTCTTCTTTAAACTGTAAAAACACAAACACATAAAAAAGGCTTTTAGGAAAATCATGAATGAAGGCTTCTTTCTGCAAACGTTTTCTTGTTAGCACAAACAACTGACAATTCAAGAGCTGAACTCATTGATACCAATTGAGATCAAAAACTGGAAAAAATCACATCACGGTCACAGACAACCCCATTCCAGGTGGAAAAGAAATCCTCATTTACGTTTAATTTAACTGTAAACATTGATGACATGTTTCTCTCTTCTTTTCTAATGTTGCTTTCAAACTGACGAACTTTATTTGAAATTCAGAGTCAACTGAAGTTCTTCAGAAGCCCTTAAAACTCTTTAACTGCCTCCATGTGATGAGTTCGCTCTTCTCCACCGTGAGGTGAGACTGCTTTATTGGATGTATTGATTAGACCGTTGGACCATGTTCTTTTTTTATCATTATCTGTGCTGATTTTTTTTTTTTGTAGAAAAAAGTGAAGGCCGTCTCAGAGGCTCCGAGCAGAATCATCAGCATTATGTTTCAAATGATTACCTCTCAATTTGAAGGCGGCCTGCTTTCTTATCTGATCCACAGCCTTTCAAATACCCTGAGGAATCAAAAGAGTGGGTTTGTTGTTATGTGAACCTTGGAATATTAAAGTCTTCACATTATCATACTTCCTTAATGCAGACTGGGCTTTATTGCACATGCTTTATTGTCTGACTCGCTTCTATCTGATACGACTCTGATTCATCAAAGAATACATTTGGATTCTCGTGCGATGCTGCTCCGGCTTGTTCTGCTCTGTACACGGATTTCCAGCTGTTTCTTTTAGACCGGAATTTTCTGCGTATTAAAAAGTCTGAATGAAGTGATGTTATCTGCAAAATAGGGCCAATATCTGAGGCCACGGCTCTCAACAGATCATTGTGCAACCTGCAGATCTCTATGAAAAGACTCAATATTTGAGACGGCTTCAATCCTCATAAAAAAATCATTAAAAGCATTTTTATTTTATATGTGAAACTTTAACGGGTTTATGAAATTGTGGAGTTCAGAACAATGTAGGTGTTTGTTTTATTGGACACCAAATTGTTGCATGAATGAAAAGGATTTACTAATATTTTGGGGGACTTGAAGGGGATTTAAAAAAAAAAGTATGTTGCAAAATAATGAACAGTTGTTGTGTTACACTGAAAACAAGAGACTCCTTGTGACCCTGTGCCAATTTAATTTCACAAATGTGCATGACATGTTCAAAAGAAATGTCAAATTACCAAAACGCGCACACACCAAGGCTCCGTTCACCAGTGTTGCCCATCTGCTCAGACTTCACTGGTTAGCTTCTGAGGCTCCATCGATAATTCTGACAGGTGCCTTTCCTTATCCCACCCGCAGCTGTCAATGAGCTGCATGTAGAGTCGCGTGCAGCTGTTGGCAAACAAAGACAGAGTTGGCTTATGAAAATGAACAGCTGCTATGCTGCTAATATACAGGCCCACTGAACATTCGAAGCCTCTGCGGTGCACTGCGTCCTCATTCCACCAACTCCATTACCTCCATAGTATCTTACTCTGGAATCTTGCTTCATTTAAGTAAAGCATGCAGCTGCAGGCATCAGTCAGCTACAGCTGGCGTAATTGGATGGTGACAGCAAGCAAATCTTCTCTGAACTTCAGCAAAACAGTAAAAAGGATGATAAAGGTCAGAATATTACAATATCTGCAGGGTGATGGGTAAAAATGTTGAGTTCCTTCTACGATAATAGAACACACATTTAGGTTTCTCAAATTCACAATGTTTCTTACACTCATCTTCTTAAAATAATTACGTGAAGCTCAGTTCCTTTCAACATGCCATCAGAAACATGACAACTGCATGGGTCATTTTTTTTTTTTTTTCGTCTGAGAAAGAAAAAATGCTTTTACATGGGAATCATTGATGTGCATCAAAACAAACTCCCAGCAGGTTGCCCTGAGATTTATTCCACTGAGAAACTCTGGACTGCATTTCCAATAATCATCTGTTTGTTGACCTTTGGCTAGAACGGCGAGTAGTGTTCCTACTACATGGTTGCTTTGCCCTTCCAAATTCCCACCGGATGCTTGATGCAGTATGTTCTCTTTATTCCTGTTCACCATCCAAAAATAAATAGAAAAAACAGAGAAAGACTTAAGTTTATCGTGATGTGACTTAAAAGCAAAAATGAGCCATTTGTACCTGAGCGAATCCCTTTCTTATTTTGTGAATAATTTTGAAACAGCCCTGCAATGGACAGGCAAACTGTCCAGTAATAAAAACTGCCTTTGCCCTTCATTAGGTACTGCCTAACTCACAACTACCCTCATGAGTGGAAACTTGCTGTCTGTGGGCAAACAATTAGCCACACCTGTATGACACACACAAGTGGCCTGCACAAAATAGCAAGATCGTAGACCACTCAATGAGGCCGTACAGTAAAAATATTCATGCATATCTTTTCTACAGGCATACTGCGGGTGACCGATCATAGCCAACACTTCAACAACACGTAAGGGTAAGTAAGGGTCAACTAGATCATCTGCATACACAGCGTCACCGTAACACATGCTTAAAACACATTTAGCCCATGGTATTTACATTGGACAAGCAGAGAGGATTTTTTCATCTATTTTAAAATACTTTTTACTAGCGCATGTCCGCCACCTACAGTTGGAATAGGCTTGGTGTGAGATGTCCAAGCAGTGCAAATTTCGCAATTTTCACTTCTTTTTCCAGGCATTTTCTTTCACAGCTCTGTTCCGATATATGAAATACTTGGTGTCGTATAATCATGGCCAGGTACAAAACACTGTTATTAATTTCAATGCGTGTTTAACGGCCACACGCTTTAGCCCATTGAAAATTGCACAGCTAGATGTGAATGCAAGACTTTTGAATGCGGAAGCATTGTTTAAATGCATTTACAAAGACTTTTCATTGGAAGTGGTTGCTTGAACACGCACCCCCGAGGGCGTGTGAACGTAGCTTAAAAGATAAGGAAATTAGACCATCAGAGTGTAGTTTGTGTGGGCATCCTATGGACGTGCTACGAGCACTTACATATCACAAGCATGACCTCTGCATACAGCATCTGTGCCAATCAGCAATAAACCAGAACACATACCTTACCAACGACTAGACCATGGCATAAGAGCACTGTACACCAGCATCACCAATATATCATAAGTGTGTGTAGCTTTTATTATCCTCACAAATACTTCATGATACCACATGCACAACAATTGTACATTCCATTTTTATGACGTCCCTTAAGGTGACCGACCACATGACCACTTTAAAGGTTGGTCCAAAAAAAAACAGCGCCATACATACTGGCTCCACCATTCCCATGACCCCAAAATGAGAGGAAAATGGAGGGATAGATGGACATGTGAAATGTGTTTTTGATTGTCTTTTCTATTCAACTATTGGTGAGACAGCTTTGGTGCATTTGAAAGTGTTTAGTAATAACAGCAGATGCACACTGTCCCAGAGACCACTGGGATCCCACCCACCTCTTCAAGCCCTCACGGAGCTGTATGCTTAACTGTCCCTCAGCACCAAACAAACAGAAATCTGAAGCTAGAATATGCTCAGCATGGGCTACATTATGTGAGCACACCCTCACTTTGTTACAGCAGCCAGATGAAGAAGGTGTAGAATGCCCCCCCCCCCCCCTTCACAGCCAAGGCTTTGATATGTGCTTTAAACAAACACTATTACTGAGGCTTGGTTTCTGGAGTTGATGGATAAAACATTTTCCTCACTTTAATGACATGAAATCCATATTGACTTACATAAATCAACTGTCAATGTGTTCTGGATCATTTTCAATAAATGTTACAAGGGGTGAGCGGATACCAATGACTTTAAGCAAATTTGAACAGATAATTATGGCAGTACTGTTGTGATTTGATCAAACCTCAAATCCTCATTAGTCTCACTTCTGCTTTCCTGTTTTTCTGTGTCCAAATTTAGAATCCTCTGTTCATTCACACAAAGCCCATAGGAAAAAAAACCTGCCAATGTCTCGTCTGTTTTCAATCCAGGTGGTGGTCCCAGCCGTGCGCACAAACCTGTTATTCCACATGAAAGTCTGGGGATCTGAAAAAGAGACGAGGGAGCAAGACGTAGGAGAAGCAACAACAGAGTAAAATCAGCTTAGAACCCCCACCCCCACCCCAACTCCCCCTGGGGGGGGCTGTGGAGGTATCTACACTCAAACAGCTACCTCACACAAGCCTGCACAGACTGAAAGAAGGCACAATGGCAGTTGTGATGCATTAATGGAATGACAAGAGGGCCACCTAGCCCTGAGAAAACCATAGATGCAGATGCAAATCGAGTCTCTGGGCGCAATGGGAGGTGTTCTATGGAGAAAGCGTGCCGCTGTGGCTGCAGGCGGCAACAGTACCTGGGAAAACAAGGAAGGCTGTTATACAGGAGATAAATGATGCAGAGTTTGGCAGGATGACATTTCTGTTTATAAAGTTATCAGAGAAAAAGATTGGCTTAATGGGAACACATGGATGAGACAAATCCAAAAGACTTTTAGACAGCTGTGCTGTGTTTCATATTCTTCCATTACAGACTCACTTCTCGTGATTTGGTAGTTTTTTTTCTCTCTCAAGAGAATATGTGTCGATTAATGACCTAAGCTGAGATCATACTTTGTAATAGAGGACAACTAAATATGACTGTTAGCAACAACCAATAACAAAGATTAATCTAACATTAATACATTCAAAAACAGTTGAAAACAGATTCAAATGTCTGAAAACAGGAAACACAGGCTATCTCCCTCCTTTATACTTTTCCAATCACGTTGTCACGACAAATCTCGATGAAAGCTGGCAGCAAGGCGGGATCAAACAGATGTGGATTGGCAAGAAAATTAAATTTGCGACACCCCCTCCCCCAATTTAATTCTGAGTGTTGATTTTGATCTCTGACAGACGCATTAACAGACCGCCGATTCTGCTTACTCGAAGACAACATGGAGGATGGAGCTGGAATTCAATTATTTCACCTGTTAATTTAAAAAATAAAGTATTTACTCGACCAGATGGGTTTCAAAAGGGTTAATAGCAGAGGGGAATTTTGTGTCAGCTTTTCCCACCTGAAGGGGCTGATATCTGACATACTATACCCACATTACTTCTACTCTGTCATCTCGTGAAATTAATTGTCTTTATTTCGAGATGTCAAAATGTTGTTGTGAAAGGGCATGTGAAATACATTCAGTTTTTGTCCCACAGCATCTACTGGCATTTCAGTCTTGTAAGTGTAAAAATCTGATGATACATTGTCGTGTCAAGCTCCACAACAATCTAGCTACAGAATGAAAATATTTGAATCCATCTCATAGTTTCAAAGCCGTTTTGTAACAAGTAAAGCTCGCCACTTATGAGGGTATTATTTGCCCTTTGAAAAAATTACAATACGCACAATCGTTCACATACCAGCGTCAATCAGCACCATGGACAGTGTCTAACCCTCTCATACTCATGTTTGTCCACTAGTTTGAGTTAATTAGCACAGTAGCTATCCGTCATCATACATTTTTCTGTAACCAAGAGTATTAAATTCAAAATAGTTTTTTTCTAAATTCAATTTGCTTTGATGTCGTTAATGCCTCAATCATCAAAAAACACATTTTCATAACACTGGAACGGTTTGTGTTAGGAAAAATCCTTGGTGACTAAAGTGAATTTTAGCCAAGGCAAAAGTGGAGATATGTGAAAGGTTCTTAAAAAACAGTAAATTTGTAATGACACCTTTCCTGGAAGGTTTATAAACAATACGGATGCAACAATTCCCTTTCCCCACAATTTGGTTCAAACATAATTTATTTGTCATGGATTTTATTTCGGTTTGATTTATGATTTGTGTATTACAGAAAAGCCTAAAAATCCCCCCAAAATATATTTTTTTATTCACTTACAAGCAAGTAAAAATATGAACAAACATTCAGTTGACTCATACTAAGTCTGGTGTCATGTAATGAAAGAATAAATAATAAATTCTTGAATTTCAAGCAGCACTTCTGAAGGTATACAGTTGTGTTCACCTTAGCCTGAAAGTAGATGCAGGGCACTCAGTTAAATGATGCAAAGTTGTTTAAAATGTGACCGATGCTATGCTGCTGTACAACATGAATGGACAAAATCAGGATAAACTTTGACCCATGTCTTTTGCTGCAGATTTAACTCAACTGCATTACAGTAACATGATCACAGTGAGCAACAACCAACATTTTTTAGGAATAATCTACCGCAGAAGTCTTAACATTTTCAGTCACCAGTAAACAGGTTACAGTACAGCACTCCCACAACACTTACCATCCAGCAAACAAAATGTATGAGCTGTTGCTGTCATGGTTACAATAATATACATTCGCTGATGATTGCTGAGGGGTAAGAGGAGTAAGAGGACTGTTGCCTTTGAGAAGTCTTTCATGTCAGGCGGCAGTATTTTGTCATCCATCTGCTCGAGCATCCTCTTGAACTCATATTTTGATGCGTTTATAACCGTGACACCTTTGCCGCTCCCATCATCATAACCACGACAACTAAATGAGGCTGCTGTGATGTAGTGCTACCGGCAGTAATAAGCGGTTTGTGCAAATGACCTGTAGGTTAGGAGGGCTGTGTGTGTGTGTGTGCAATCATCCCATCCAGTCTGTGATTAAAACTGGGATAAACATTAAACAAAGGAGAAAAATGTTCAAAACAAATTTATTATTGGGTTTTTGGAATTTCTGCCACCTGCAATTCTGTAATAAAAGAGTTGGATGTTATTGGAAATGTTAACTTTGTGGATGCTCACGTTGGCAGAACATTTATACTCCACAGTGATATTTATATACATGAAGAAAAAACTTTAAGTATATAAAAGAAACTACAAGACATAAATATCCCCTCTGTTGCTATATATTGAAACTGAAGACGTCAGACACCTTTGTTACAGTAAAAATGCCAAGCCCTGAAAAGGTCATGGCCGTTATATTTTATGGACACACTAAAACTTTATCTGATTTTATGAAATCATTACACATTTTAGTCCAACAATATGGCTGCACATGTCAAGCCCCTGTGTGTCTGTACTTTCAAATTATCAAAATAAATAAATAAATAAAACTACCCAACCCATTCATCTTCCTCTGTTGAATGTAATCTAATTTGCAATTTGCCAACCAGATCTTTTTCTTGTATGAGAGGTAAGAATGCATGTGTGTGAGGAAACCAGAAAAAGAAAGGGAGAGGATATTAAAAAAAGCCTTGCATTCATTTGCACTTGTGCAACATATTGTTCGTTTTTCATTAAATAACACAGACAGGGTGCATAGTCAGTATATGCTAAAAAGACCAGGATAGAAGAGTGACTATTCCACCTGACTGGCTTCGTGTTACATCTGAGTAAACTGATGCAGAATTTTTCAAGTTTCAAAACAAGCTTTGTGTTCTTCTCTGTCTCTGTGTGTGTGTTTTTATATCATCTGATATCAATCATTTTTTTCCTTCATTCTAGACACCTGAACAATGCTGGTTCACAAAGAAACAATACGCTCTGCACAATTCAACAACATGTTTGCTCACTTCCAGCAGCAAAAACTGCTTCACTGTCTGAGGTGTGCCTATAGTCATTTCAAAGGAGGGCTTTTCACAGCTTCAAAAATTGAAAATTGTAATTCTGTGTGTGCCTGGGAGTATGTTTGAGTGTCTGAAGTGGGAAGTCCTTGTCAGTTTTTTTTAGGGCACAACTTCAGACTGAAAATATTTCATCTGTTGATCAGTCAAGAACTGTTTGGAGTTCTGTTGCATAATTGATGCAGATGAGTCACTCAACTCTGCACTGGTTTTTCATTTAGAGCTAAATTATGCAAAGCAGCAACACCAATCTTAGCTAGACAACTTCTACAGGAGAAGGAAGTGGTTCACTCTACAAGCCTATCTTTAATTTTGTCATGTACATCAATTATCATTATATTCTGTTTAATAAATCTCTACAGATGAATTTATATAACTTATATTAGAGACATGTTTTATTGTAAGAATGTTGACAGTGAAATACTAAGTATCCCAAATTCTTGATTTATAATTTTAAAGAAAATCATAGGTTCTTGGCAGTGGTGTGTCAGATATTCAACGCAAACTACATTTAATTTCCATTTTAATGACAATAAAGAAACATAACAGATTCAATGTGGCTTTTGAAGTTTCCCCTGATAGTGGAAACAATTGTGTTAACATTCCAGCACCTTTTTGTGTTGCTAGCAAAACATGTGATTCCAAATTAATTTAAAACAGATCATATTATATAATATATACTACATATTATTAGTTAAATATAATTGCTCTGAAAATTGTCTCTTTTTTTCCGAAAAATTAAAAAGTAGACCAAATAAATACATTTTATTGACATAATTTGCTTTTACTGATGATAATCCTTGAAAGTTAAGCCCTTATAGTCTAAAGTCATGTGTTTTTACAAAAAAATTATATATTTATATTTGTGTTTGATCACTTAGAGCAAACCTAAACACTTAAATCATAACAATATCCATGCAAGTATCAGTACTGCGATTAGACAAAAAAAAAAAAACTCTTCAGGGGCAGAACACATAAAGAGGAGTGGCCCATAACCCTCTAAGGAGGCAGGACAAATGAAGAGGAGCGGGCCGAACAACCCTCTTCAGGGGTAGGACAAATGAAGAGGAGGGGCCCTGACAACTGTCTTCAGCGGAAGGATACATGAAGAGGAGTAGCTTTGGTGAGCCTCCTCAAAGGAAGGAGACAAGAGGTGTGGTCCTGCCAATCCCCCTTAGAACATGTAGAAGCATGAATGTCATAGGATGGCATGACTTGAACAGGGCTGCAGGAAAATCTTCCTCTGATATGGTGTGACTCGGCATGGATTGCATTGGTGAGAAAACTGACACTGTGGCAAAGATTCTCCTGCTAGGACCTGCTCGGTCAGGTCATTCAGAAACTGGTGGTGTAGGACCCAAAAGAAGGCAGGAGGTATAGCAGATGATTTGACAAGCAAGACCTGAAAATTCAACACTTAAATACAAAGAGGAGCATTAACCTAAATCAATAGAACTGTGAATAATTAACCACCTAAACCTGGTGTGACTGACAGGAGAAAAACCTTAAAACAGAACAAGACAAAAAACCCAAAAACCTGAGATGAAACCAAGCAGAAAAAAGGACACAGTCCAAACATGTAATTTCATATTCAAAACTAAAGGATGAGTGGAGACATGTTTTCTCATCATAGAACCTATTTTTAATGCAAAGCCACTCTTCAAGGTGTCATTGCAAAATACTGCATATATTTGCAAGGTATTAGGGGGACTCCTCTGTTGTGTGTGTAGAAATTATTCAAAGTCTCAACTGATGCCCTTTTCAAAACTCTATGCAGTTTTTATTTAGAAAATGAATCAAGTTAAGAAAAAAGGAGGAAAATCAAGAATTAACTAAAATGTCAGAACTCCTCTTGATCTGTGGGTCCAACAAAAAAAAAATGCCCATGTGGGTTTCTGCTTGAGAAATGAAGTCAAAATGACAGTTATCAAAATCGGTGCGCTTCAGTTAGTAAATGGACTTTTTGGCCGATCTCGCTTAAATGGCCTGTCAGTCACTTCAACCAAATCAGACACTTGTTGATCGAGTTGGCCACATGCCAAACATTGTTCTCTCTGAGAATGAATAATTCTTGATTTCCTCACTTTTAGGGCTTAAACTTAAATAAGCTCTCTCTCTTACTGCCCATTGTGAGCTGCATGGAGATCAGCTTGGCTGCTTGATTTCTCTGAATGCAGAGGTCAAATGCAAGCTCTTTATGTAAATTCATTACTTTATTATTTTACACTGGAGGTTTTTTCTTTGATATATCAGTTAAAGCATTTTTTACCATTTGTTATTAATTTATTAGATTTTATTTAACATTCATAGACGAGGCTGAGTCTCAAAGGTCTTCCGCCTATTTGTTTTTTCAAGGAAACTTCAAAATTCTCCCTCCTAAATTTGCTTAGTAAACTGTTCACAGAGCAATCTACTAATTCTGCTTCAATTTAATGGAAAAACAGAATTCTGTGGTGTGAATAAAGAAACATAGGTCCATAAGTGTGCAGGATCTGTATGATAGGTGGCAATGTTACAACTGCAAGACTGCAAGACAACACCTCTGACAGCTTTTGGGAAATCCCAGCTGTCTGTCGTGAAAAAGAGAATGGTGGTGAGCTGCTTCGGGATGATAGACAGATTAGTAAATGGATTAAAAAATTCTTGTTGGACAAACAAAATGACAATGAAAAAAAGCAAACTTCCATTTCTAATCGAGGAAACAGATTTCATACTCAACATCTGGATCCACTGAATATAACCCCTCTTGAGCTCTGCAGCAAACATCCAAGCATCATACAGGCTTATGCTCATCGTGCTGTGGTAGCAGTGCTTTGAATCACCTTCCTTCTGACAGCTTGTTATACTGACAATGTGAAATGCTGCCCTTGATGCAAGCTGCAAGAAAAGCCAAATATATTATTACTCCAGACATGTGTTCAACAACAAGCAATGCATTCCTTTCTGCAATGTTTGCACCTTTCTTTTTATAACCTAACCTTTTTTTTGGTGCTAAAACCTTACTTTGATTCCACAAGGCTTTCTGCATTCTTTTGACATTGCATTATTATACTAAGAACAAGTACAATACTCCTACTTGGAAAGCAGCTGATACAGATTTTTAAAGAATAATTTAATAGTAATCACCTGGTAAATAGAATTTAATCCCTACTTCAGTTGGGCCACCGATTTTGTGCAGTAACCTGAAAACTACAAAAGGAAACAGTTGCATTTCACGCAGTGTCAGGTTTGGGCTTGAGGCAAGATCTGGTTGTGCTGCTAAAGGCATGTTTAGAGCAGCTTTTCCGAAATATTTCTGTTTTTGTTGTTGTTTTTTCAGTCTCCTTGGACACAACATCCTTGTCTTGCTCAAAAAAATTACTTAAAGTGCAGCTACAGTATATTGAAGAGAATCTCAAACTGTTTTTAATGTAAAAATGTTAAAAATGTAAGTTCTTTAGAGGTTAATGACTTAAATTAAATTCTCGAATTCTTTTTATTGTATTTTAATCCACAGTGACAGTTAAAGCAACAAAATGGCTTTTGGCAATCCTCAAATGACCTCAGATGACCTGACATGAAAATGTGGGAGTAAGTTTGTAAGTTTATGCCTGTTTGTATGTGCTAAGCTGCATTCATGACCTGCAAGCTTTTCCCGGATGTCTGCACTCTTTCCTAGATTGCAGCTGGAATGAGTTCCTGCCTCGGTGACCCTGAACAGAAAAAAAGGGGGTATAAAGTGAGTAAATTGATGCTATACATCGTGCTCAGTGTCTCAGAACGCAATATAAAGACTTTACAAATAGAATTATATAACTGTGTCTCTTCCTGCACAGAAGGTACAGATGGTAACCAGTTATCCTGCTGTGGGACAGGCTATTGTACTGCTATTTCTCCAGGGTTAAAGGTAAAATTGAGGTAAATATTTTGATTAATTTCTTTTTACTTGATACAAATGTAATTAGTAAACTGGTAAACTGAATCAGCTGAACACTGATGTCTATTCAGTAGCAAAGCTGCAAAAGAGGAATGACATCTGCACTAAAATGTCACAAAATAAGTATCAAGATGATTTTTCTTGAATTATTGAAAGTTTGCATGACAATTTAGAAAATGGAGGAAAAAGTACAATGAAGAACACTGTGGGTTAACAAAAAGGAACATTTCTGTGGCAACGTCACCTCATATAGTTTCTGTTTTGTGGTCTGGACAGAGGACCATTTTCCTGTGAGGAAACATCAGATTAAACAGGAAAAAGGAACAGAAAGAGAACTTTTCATGATGACAACAAACAATTGTCTGATGAGGACACGTCAGACAGCGCTCATCAGAATCGCCGCAGTGTGTGGAATCATTTCAGGCTCACCATTAGACTCCTACAACAAACATCAAGTCGAGAGCTTCACAGCCCTGACAGCCCCTTGATAAAATGACATTTTTAATCAAATCTGACTCACATCAGAACTAAAAAAATGGGCAACAGAGCTTATGTTCAGAAAATAAGAGTATTTGAAACCAATTTCACTGTACAGTGAGCTCCTCCCCTTTCCTTTCCATTGTAGCTTAAAACACAACTGCGTACGACTCTGCCTCAGTTACGCCTCTTTGAGACGTGGGACGGACCATGTCCCTGTTTACAGCACAACTGCTTTTAAGGAAACAAGAACAGCATTTGTTTTAAGTCAGAGTCTCCATAATTCTCCTGTAATACCAAAAAACAGTATTTAATTGTGTTGATTGTCACTTTTATTGAAAAGATGTTGCTATATATCTGAAAAAGTGTTAATAATGGCAACAGTCACTTGGACGGGAACACTGATGCGAATGGTAAAAGAAGGTTAGGGTACTTTGGACAGAACCTTTAGGGACAAAACGTGCTGTCGGATGTGTGTCAGGAGTGGAAATTTAAAACAGGTGAGGTATGACAGCTCAAAGTAATGAGTGTCACCTTGTAGCAAGTGTGTGTGTATGTTTGGTGTTGCCACCCCAGTATGAATATGTGTCGGATGCTTCATTCACATTGGTCTCGCCTATGCTGTCACGGTGCCTCTGTCTGCTCACCTCCCCCCTCACAGCTCTTGCTCTGCTGATTGGAACCAGCTGTCCATCATCACCTCATCATCCTGCCAGACCTTCATAAGGGAGCGGCTCACCAGTATTCAACACCAGTTCGTTAAACTCTCTCTGGTGCTTAAGTCTGGCCTTTCAGTCAAGTTTATGATTCCTGTTTGCATTGTACTCACCACGCCTTGTACTTACCTTCAGGTTCATAACCACTGGTCAAGCTGGTTCCTCCTCATCCAGAGCTCCACATCTCATCCCAAGTTGGTTCCGCCGTCTTCTGCGTCCACACCTGGCCTCAAGTTGGTTCCGCTGTCCTCAGCGCCCACGCCTCGTCTCCTCTGGTTCCACGCCCAGACGCGTCCTCGCATCTTTCCCCTCAAGCTCCGCTGTCCTCAGCGGCCCACGCAGAACTCATCACCTTCTACCTCCAAGACGATAGCGACACTCTACAGAGGATCTTCTTCCAAGCTCTTCATATTACTCTGTACCCCCCCTTGGGTGAATCAAAACCTTTTCCTGGTATTTCTGGCTCTGAGTACTTCCGGGTTCCAGCATCTGGGTCTGCCACGTCTTTGACGTCATGACAAATGCGAGTTAAGCCTGTAAACACACATGTCAGTTTTGGACTTCAGAGTTCAAAATGCTTGCGTTCAGATGTCGCTACACAAGTTTTTAAGTCTGTTTTCGGGTTCTACGAACAAAACACAGGGCAGTCGAACTCGCATGAAAGTTAACCAGGCCAAATTTTGACCAGAGACTCAGTAGTGATGTCAGACTTTGGTAGTGACATATGGATGGCATTCTTTTGTTACACGGAAGCACAATCCATTGGAAAATTGATCATGGAGGAGAAATGAATAATTGCGGTTTGTGCCCAGCTGGAATTATATGACACAGGTGTTTAATTTATCAGGATAGAGATCTGAAAGGTCAAGCCTGGAGCAAGATTTACAAAATTTGCACCGCTTTGAAATTTCACAACAAACCTCTTCCAACTGTTGAGTACATGTGTTAGTATCGGGGAGTGAACACGGTTTGCTGAAAGCGCTTTTCAAAAGCCTGAACACACTTCACATGCCCTGTGTAAGTAACATAGGAGAAAAAAAATAGATCCACTGTTGTTTGATACAGTTAAGAATGCATGATCTAACTGTAAATCTTATATAAAAAGAAATGTGGCAATCCTCTCTATGTTTTTTTCCCTTCTGTCATCTTTTAAATAGATAAAAATGGGTTTTTATTATTGGCATGTCAAAAACATACTTGTCTTTACAAGTAAACACGTTATATAAAGAATGACTTTTTTAAAAGTAAGATTCCCAACACTGTATGCAAATTTAAAAAAAAGAGAAATGTGACAATCCTTTCTTTGTTTTTTCCCCTTCTGTCATCTTTTAAAAAGATAAAAATGTTTTTTTTATTGTTGACATTTAAAAAACCTTCTGTATTAACAAATAACAATTTTTTGAGCCAATTGTGTTTTCAGCAGTGAAGATAGCCAAATAGTTCTTGCACTGTGACCCTTTTCTTGCCTGAAAAGTATATCTGGAGAGGAGACAGAATAAAAACAGTCATTCTCCAACAGTGCGCCAATTGAAAGAAAAACGAAGGAAGGAATATGGAGGGATAATGATCTTGAAGTATTAGCATGAAACAAGGACCACACGCTGTTATCTTTGCTGGTTTTCTTGTCCTTAACTGTGACTAATAATCTAATTTCCTCACTGAATTTGCCCATTTTGAGCTGGAGTTATCTTCTGAATGCCTGGGACTCAAAAGCGATTTCCTGTCAGCTAAAAATGCACAACACATTGCGCCCCTAGGATAATGAAAATATCTCGCTGTGCAATGGCTGTGTACACCAGACAGTGTCCGCACAACTCCAAACAGTCCTTCAGAGGGAAATATAATTGATCACATCACAGAGGACCAAGAAACCCCTGAAGACTTCTTCAAAAATATCACAGAGATCTTTTTTCTTGAGGTACTTAAACAGCAGAGAGTGCACCTGAGGGGTTTTAAACTCAAGGGAACCCTAAAATATCACCCTGGTAGCAGAAAAGTTGCTGTTGCAGTAGAATGCGCAGAAAGCAAATTATTCAAAGGAAGGATTTACATACTGCGGTGCACTCTCCAACCACTAAAAATTGCATAAAAGTAACACTGCCCAAACTGTGGATAGCCTAGTTTTCTTTTTATCCTAGTTTCTCATGTACTATTTACCATTGATTGGACTCTCTTCATCCTGCAGCTGCAGTGATGGCAGACCAATTCACAGGAGAGCCAGTTCTCACAAAGAGTGCGCCCTGCAGATGAGATATTCAAACAGAAGGGAAGCAGTGTGACAATGATGCATTGACTACTGCCTATTAAGAACAGCAGTGCATATTCTGATGTATGCCCTCTACCCAAGAACATTCTGTCTCTACACTTTTGAATCATGCGCTGTTTGGAAGAATGCAAAAATCAAATATGGCAGAAATAAATATTTAGTAGCAGTGTCTGGGTATTTGTGATCTCTTATTTACTGAAAAGGGATGGGGTGCAGGAAACAGACAAAGAAAACAACATACATCTTGTTTTTAAGTTTTTTTTTCTTATCTGTGTGTGAATCAAACATAGGCCCAACTCTTAGCCATTATAGCCACTTCTAACAACACCAGTACAGTACATCTTTTGGCCATAGCCTACTATTTTCAGTCAGTGTTGAAACTGGATTGACTATGTGCCAATAACACTTGCTGACTAAAGCCTTAGCCACAATTGCTCGTACGGGTGGATATGGAGTGCCTGCATATCTTTGCAGGGTACGCAGGTGGCCCTCAGGAAATTTTAAGATAGTAGAAAAACCCGATGGGTGGGAAGGCAAAAATGTTCATGCACAATTTTTTCTTTAGGCATGCTGTGGGCAAAAAGTTGTAGAAAATACTTAACCCTTGTTCTATCCAAGGGACTTTAAAATTGGGAGTGGGGTCATCTGGACCCCACAAGACAGTGCACTGAACCTTTTTTCTTCAATGAAATGTGATCTGCACTGGTGTCCATAGATAACATGAAATCCTCTCCACCTTTGTCATGGTAGGGATGACATGTCAATGTAAGGGGTCATCTGGACCCCAAAAGGGTTAAGCACGATGTAAGGGTAAGTTGAGGGGAAGTAGATGAGACCCCCCCTCCCCTAATCCTGCGCACTGTGCAAGGAGACCGTTGGTGCTGTTCATGTAATAGGCATGTACTCTTTGGACGCCCATTGCATGCAGCCTGCTCATGTAGAAATGAGAATATTAGACAATGAGTGTAATCTGTCTGGGCTTCCTATAGGCACTTATGTATCACGTGCACACCTTTACGTCATGAGTGTGTGTAATTTACAGGATCTATTTCGCATGAGGCATAAAGAACAGGTGCAAGACTCACCTGTTCTCCCTTTAACCCTTGTGCTATCCTAGGCACTTTGACGATGGGAGTTGGGTCATCTAGACCCACTAGACAGTGCGCTGAACTTTTTTTCTTCAATGATTTGTGATCTTCACTGGTGTCCATGGATTACATGAAATCTCTCCACCTTTGTCATGGTAGGAATAACACATCAATGTAAGGGTGGGGTCATTTAAGATAGCACAAAGGTTAAGATGGCCGCACATGTCCATGACCATCTATGGACCCGAACAACCCAAAACCTGCAGCACCCGTATGGGTCAACCCTGTACAGGTGCATGTGGCTAAGGCTTAATTCACTTCTATTTCACTTTAGAGAATTTCTTGTTGTGACTGACTAAAGTTACACAGTTTAATGGTTTCCTTAAAAAAGCATAGGAGCTCCTCCTGCATCCATCCATCCATGTCTAGAACTTGCTTATTCCCTTATGGGGTCATAAGGCTGAACCAACCCAGCTACTGTTGGGTAACGGCAGGGCAGACTTTGCATGTTGCCAGTCTCTAGCCACTCGTGCAGTAGAAGTTATTTTATTGTTATGTTCATGTTTTTGTGGTAAACCTCTTGGACCCAATCCTTAGAAATTCAGACAACAGCATGAAAAATAGTTCCACACAAAAAATGTAATTTTGAAAAATAGTGTAAGAAATAGAGCGGGATAGAAACAAATGAACAATACAGCAATGATTGGGAGATGGGGAGAACTAAAGAAAAGTAACAACGAGGAAACACTTTTGAGTTGTAATGGAAGTGTAGCCATACAGCATGATGTAAACATCGTGTCACACTGCCGCTGTGTGCAATTTGCGCATATTGCATGGATGAAAACTAGTCACACTTTAAAATATATGGAAAAACTGAGAAAGGATCAAGGTTACTTGAAATTTACACTGATGTATCATGAATGAACCACGTTAAACCATGAAAGAAGTACGAATAAACCACGTAAAGAACACGCAAACTTTGATATTCAGAGGACTGGGCTGCAATCAAAGTGCGTCAACTCCCGCCGCGGGCGGCACAAGTACCCATAGTTTAAAGCTGGCAGCTTTGCTTCTTTATTCAAACAATTATCAAGATAAATGAATAAACAACCTCAGTCACCATGAACCATGCCTGCTGTGCAGGTCAATCCTGTTCCTGCAGTCCCTCCATCCTTCATTTGTTCACCAAGCGTATCGCGACAGCGGCATTGTTTTTCCTGCTTTCCCTCAATAGTAATTCAGATGATTATATCTAAGAGTTGTAATCAGCCCTTTTGTGCAGTCAACAATGGAACATCAAAGGATTTCAAATGATAAAACAGATTATGTCCATCTTCACAGAGAAGGAGAGCACATTCATTACTGACTAAAGCACTTCTGATGTTTTGAGGTTTTGACAAGCAGTCATTTCTGGGGTTAAATGAGGAAAAATATGCTGTTAGCTTTTGATGTGGAACTTTTTAATATTCCATTTCCATCATGAAAATAATTAGATGCTCCTATTATGTAAACTATAAATGGAAGATTTGTAAAGGTAGTGGGTAAAGCTGGACAAAAATGATTTTTCTTTTTAGGATAGATGCATCTTTGTCACAGGTGGAAGCAAAGCACAATAAAATATAATTTCTGATCTTTGCAGAATTCCTGTCTTAATGCAAAGTGATGCAAACATTGTGAGAGTCTTTTTCTTCACCTAAATCAATACATATTCAATTTATTATTTAAATATCCATTATTTAGTGGAGTTTTCAGGTGCTAATATATGTAAAGTGAGGATATTTAATAATAGTATCTAAATGGAGGTTATTTTTTTACCTTTAGGAATTGTCACATGTGTTAAGAAAGCAACACAAGTTAGTGCACTTGTCTGTAGTGTTTAGGGGTACAAAACAAGCGTGATTGACATGAAGGTGAGGTCATTACTGACTTGATCTCTGCAGATCTCTGCCAGCATCAGTCGCCTGTGGCAAAGCCTGGCAGCAGCTGAGAGCGGATCTCACAGCAAGGCCTCCTGGAAAGATTCTCATTACTCACATTTTAAACATCCTGCTCTTGCAGCACAGAAAGAAAGGCAGGAGGCTGCTTGATCCTGCAGTGTGTCAACTTTATGAAAAACTGCTAAAGTATGACTTTCACTTTGTACGCTGCTCTGTAATTTGGAACCACTTGAGAGCGGGAGAAAATTAAATCCGCATGAAGACGAGTCTAGTTATAAAATTCGTACACGACAGGACCATCGAGAGTTTTTTATTCATTAATATTTGGCTTTAAATGATGACATTGGCAATTAAAAGATTCTTTCAGTTATGCCTAATCCTTTTTAGATGTAATGTGAGAAGGAAAGGATTATTTCCTTTACCAACTAAATAAAAGAAATGACAAACTCATCCAATGTAGTGGCTCCCGGACATCATTTATTCAGTTTATGCCCATAAAATCAAACTCAAGATGCAGATCAAAGTCTACTAAAACATTCTCCATATACTGTATATAACTTTTCAACTAAATTCAATGTATATATGTGCAAGTGCACCTTATTTCAGAGGATTTTTTCAATATGGAGGATGAATAAATACATTTTCTTCCATACCAAAAGTACAAACTCTATATATTTTAAGAAATGAAATTCAAAGACATGGTTTTGCTATAAAATAGTTGCATTTCTTCGTAAAGTGATAAAGTTCTATTAATTCAATTATACATTTGTTACAGTGCATGCAGGTAAACTAAATTCATAACCTTTATCTTATTAGGAATTTAACTGGTTTCAATGGCCGCCATGGTACAAAGGTAGAGCGGTTCACCTCTGGTCTGAATACTCAGTAGTATCTACAGTATTTTCTACACTATAAGGCCTTAAGTTTTTTCAAGAAGCGACAGGGCACTGAACAATCCAGAGTGCTTTATATATATAGATTAAATCAGGTTGTGCTTATTGATGTCAAACCGATTTAGAGAAGTGCATGATGCTCTTTTAAAATGTTTGGCTGGGTGTTATTGTGAATACTGTAACATGGCAGACTATTTTTTATAGTCAGTCTGTTTTTTTACGTGTTTCAAACATGGTCGGAAATTACAGTTATTGTAAATACGCTAGCTTGGCTTTAACGTGTAGCGTGTTGCAAACACGTCCTAGAATTACTGTGAACGCAGATAAGAAAGTCTGGCAGACTGACAAACTTCTCTCTGACTCTTTTGTCTTGCTTAATGCGCCTTGTACACAACACGAGTTCCAAAATAAACCATTTATTGACTGTGGCCCTTATAATCCGATGCACCCTATAGTGCGGAAAATATGGCATGTGTGATTTCTGTTCTGTTTAATCTAAATCTTGTATTCATATACTATGATCGTCATCAGTGAGTAAGGTTGTGTTTCTGCATTCCTTTGAATCATGCTTTTCTCACTTTTTTTTTAGCGAACAATCACTAGTGTTTTGTTAATAAGCTGCTGTAATGTATTTTAGTGCATGCTTTCAGGTTTTGAATTTCAACAATTCAATTCATTCTTACATCTTAACTGGTCCACCAATTGTCTAATGATCAGCCTTTCTGCAGATGAAAACTCTGAATTGAACCTACATTTCGAGGTAAACCTGTCTCTTTCAGCTTTTCCCATCAGGGGTCGCCACAGCAAACAAGTCGCATGGTAAACTTGGCAATGTTTTACGCCGGATGCCCTTCCTGACGCAACTTTCTCAAAGCAACCGGGCTTGGGACCGGCACAGAAGTAGAGAAGGGAACAGGGAGCAGCCCGGATTCGAACCCTGGTTTCACGGATGGAAGGTGCTGCAAACCAGCACGAGCTAAACCAGCTCCCATACATTTCGAGGTAAACATGGTGATGAAAAACAAACACAGCACAGTGCCCTGAAGCTGTACTGGCCAATGACACCATATCAAATGCAGTTTCACAGCCACAAAGACTCTGTACTTTCGTCATTGTTTAAATTACCAAATTTTCCAGAATTAGTTCTGCTTGTGTGACACATAAAAGTAAAATTCACACTTTGTTCTGGTAAAATACTAGCTGAGCTTACAAGCAGGCGATCATTTAGAATAAAACACGCTCTTATGACTTAACCTGGCATTATATTTTCACAAAACTTTATTGTGATGAATCAGATAAAATTCTATGTGATTTCACGCATTACAATTGCTCAATGGTCTATTCTGTTTTCATTTTGACAGACTCACATTGTGACATGCAGTCAACAGTCAAACAGATTGTTACATCAGGCTCGAAAAGCCAGTCATCACAAAAAAAGTAATCAAAAATCAAACTAAATCTGGTTTTCAAAGAGGCATTCAGAGATGAGTGGACAGTAGTTGCCCTAGCCAACATTACGTGTCAAGTGGATCTGCATGTCCATAGCATGGAGGCCTCTCTGAATGAATTATGACAGAGAGTTTGTAATTTTCTGCAGTTAGGAGAACCTAAAAGGTTAACAGCTAGATTCATATTAGAGGCACTGGCTGTCTTTGTGTGTGGAGGGAGAGTGTCTGTGTGACTGGCTGAGTGAAGGACTGAAGGAGGAGAAGAACCACTGCTATCTGCCTGACATTTCCACCACTACTGATATTTGAGCTGCTTGGTAGCTCTGACAAATGCCAGGACTTTCACAGGCTCGATTTTAATTACACCTGACTGAGTCTTTCAGGGCCTCGTGGAGGAACTTAATTAGTTTGCAAGCACTCTGGATAATTGTGCTGTGAGTTGGTACAACTTCAATATTCCTTTTTTCCTCTGGATTTTCATTGACATTTTAACGCTCTCAGTCTCCACAGATTGGCAGAATTAGGAAATTTGAGGGAAAAAAAAAGATCTACAGGGATTGTTAGTCTATCTTCCAATAACAACCAGGATGTGATATTTGACTGGTTTATTTATATAAGTAGAGATGCTTCTAAAGGCCATAGGCTGAAAGGAAATAAAAACCGTAATATGACCTGAATAGCAATCACAATGTAACTGTATTGCATTTTGAAGCAAGAACCCATAGGAATCATATTATTTTATTTCAAATTGTAAAACCATATGAATACAGTGATAACATTTGAAATAATCTCATTTCAAAAGTTATCACTGTATTCATATGAAATGAGATTATTTCAAATGTTATCACTGTTTTCATATGAAATAATCTCATTTCTGATTTACATGACATAAACAATCAAGCCCTGAAGGTTACCCGTTGACTCCTCTCCAGAGGCCTGACAGTCGAGTTTCTGCAGTATCTTAGGACCACTCTCTTGAATCTGCAAGAACAGTTCACGCATTCTGCTTTCAATGCTTGGCTAATGCCGTCAGAATGTTATGGATGAGCATCAGGTAGTCCCATGAGATCCTTTCGCTTCATTCTCTCAGCTCAGATTTCAACTCCAGGTTTCTCCTGTTCACACTTGACTTTTTTCTTTTTGAATGACAACTTAAGATACTGGTTACTGGTACTTGTTTTTCATATTTAATAGATGCCTTGCCCGAATGTTTTATTTACATTTTGCAATTCCTTAAATGGTTTTTATGTGTTTTTTTTTTATTCTTTAGTAGCTTATCAGCATTAGTTTATCAATTTCTTTGGGGCAAAATTTCTAGAGGACTTCAGTTTGCAGTTTAAAAAGCTTTTCACATATAACGACAAACATAAAAATAGAACCCATAGAGGTCAGGCACTGATGTTGGAAGAGCATTTCTTGTGATCTCTGATCTAGTTCATCTTATAGGGGTGTGATTGGGGTTGAGGTCAGGGCCAAACCAAACTCATCCAGCCATGTCCCCTGGGACCTGTTCTAATGAAACTTTTAGTCCTTGACCTCGTTCTTTGACTTCATGCAACCCTCACCTTTGTGTTTTTGTTGGTGTCATTTTGAAAAATGCTTTCACTCTTCAAAAATAGGACTTCCTGTTAATAGTTGAAAAAAGAAGTTAAACCTCTTTTTGACACCACTTTGTATAAGTCAAACTTTCGTATTAAAACATTGGAAAGCTGCTGAAGAAATGCTTCCTAGCTTTGCAAAAACCTACAATCGGATTTTATTAAAAAATAAAGATGAAAACAAATTGATTTTCCGTAATACAAATAGGTTATGTTTTTTCCACAGCTTTCACCAGAGATACTTTGACTTAATTGCTAAAATAATTTTATTTATTTATTATAATTTATCAACAGTCTTCACTTGTGGCATTAATTAATGCTTTAAAATGATCCACCCCATTTGGATCCCAGCAGGAAGTTTTAGTCATCTGCATCTTTATTTTGATAATATTAATTAATCTCATTTAATTGATTTTAAGCCAGAAATGTTACCCGACAAAAGGTGTCCATTCCTTTAAAACTACTTTTCTCACACCTCTCCCTGTCCCTAATGGAGGCTGTTTTAAAAGCAACATTTATTTTACTAAATGTGGTTTTAAAGGACATCACAATATCAGTTAGATATATCTGCATAAAGCCAAAAATGATCTATGTTTTGATTTTCCATTTGCAATACCGTTTTCATTTAGTCTTCAAATACATTTATTTAAGCTTTTCAGAGAACTCAAAGTGTTGCAACTAGTTCAGATGGAAAACACTGATTCATTCTGCCTTAGCTGAACTGCATGATCCCAGTGTGGTTCTGCATGGAATTAAACACGTTCCTCATTATTTAAAAAGATCCCATTGGGTGAGAAACACTTGGCTGTCAATGAAGGCCTGTGAAGTCCAGAAGTGGGGGGCAGGAACTTGCATCTCAGGGTTCTTTAAAAGGAGAAATTGAAGTGCCATTAGATGTCAAGCCTAATTTGTCTTCTGCGTTTGTAGCCAAACATTTGGCACATTTACTGATTTAACCCTTTCGTCCAACTGTCTATTCTGAGAGTCTTTGGTACAGAATGTAAATATTAATCCCACAGTCTGCCAGTCTTAAGCCTTAGTCCAATGCACTCTTGTGGAGCACCATACAGGAACTGCAGGTTTTTGGGTTGTCTGGGCTCGTTGAGGGTTGTAGAGAGGAGGAGCTGGATCTTAAAGGGGAGTGCAGGTGTGTCTTTTAGTTTCCTTGAGGCTCATGCGGTCACTTTAACCCTTGTGCTATCCTAGGCACTTTAATATTGGGAGTTGGGTCATCTAGGCCCACTAGACAGTGCACTGAATCTTTTTTCTTCAATGATTTGTGATCTTCACTGATGTCCATGGATTACATGAAATCTTTCCACCTTTATCCACCTTTGTCATGGTAGGGAGAACACGTCAATGTAATGGTGGGGTCATCTAAGATAGCACAAGGGTTAAGGGACGTCGTAAAAGCGATTTTTGTGCGTGTGGTAAATGTGTTTTGGCGTAAGGATAATCTAAGTTGCGCAAATTTATAATATATGTGTGACGCTATCGTAGCGTGGCCTTACTCTTCGCTCTAGTCCTCAGTGAGGTGCGTGTGATGGCCTTTAATGACCGCACACAAATGCTGCATGCTAGGGTTGTGCAGGTGATACGTAAGGATGTGCAGCTCATATGTAAGTATCCCAGAAAAACTAGGATGCACACACAAATAATAATGTGATTAATACTAACAGGCTGCATGCAAGGAGCCTGCTAGGACCTTTTGCTTGGACCATGCCCATAGAAAAACATTTTTACTTTAAAGGCTCACCAACGACTTTGATATTTTTTGCCATACAAGTTCGAGCAACATACAAGTTTGCCCATTTTTCCCCAGCACACAGCCCATATCCACATCTCCATGTCTTTTCCCTTCCTTTTGTCGTAAAAGATTAAACCTTTCTTTTTCAGTTTGTTTTTTTACCTAATAACTGAAAGACTAAATGTTGGTTGTTCAATGCCCTCTTTTTCATTTAGCAAAAACAACACAGCTCAGTGCACTTTCATACCAAAAACAATAATTTATTTTCATTTCCTTTTCAAAGATCACCAGTATCACACTATTTAACTTGCTACAAATTGGCCACTTATGCATTACTCGAAATCAGATCATCAGACATTGACTCAAAACATACAGGACGAAGTTTAAAATGTCAAATTTATATTACTTTAATGAAAGTGAGGCATTTGGAATGAATACTATACATGTCGCTGAACTATAAAGACTTTTGAAAAAAGACAAATCCTTGATGTCTCCCAGTCCTTAAGAGTTCTGAGTCCTGCTCAGTGGCAATTGGTTTAATGTGACTGCAGAGATCTTTTAACATAAGTTCTGCAGGATCTGAAAATATCTCAACATTAAAAGAAAAGAAAATCAAATTATAAGATATAAGAATAAAGCAGAAGCTCTTTGTGGTACAGAAATATACTGTTTTTGTGTAGGAAGTCACAGAACTTAATGCACCTTTGATGTTCGACTGTTTAGGCTGTTGTGAGTAAAGGAGAGTAGAAAAAATAGGTAAAAGCCATAAGCAGGTCCATAGGATATCAGACATTATATGTGGAGAAAAAGAATCACTGCAAAATAAAACAGCAAACTAAATTCATTGATTAAAGCTGAAGGTCTATATAAAGCTCAGGCCTGTTTTACCACAAAGAGAGCATCCACAAAAAGAGGAAAAAATGCATCTCAAACAGGGAAAGAAAGATTAAAAAAAAAAAAAAAGTACAAACCAAACGAACAATTTTGTTTCACAGAATTGTAATGACACTGGTGGTTTATTGAATGAGTTCACATACTTCGCAAAGACAACAGTCACCCACTCTGATGAAAATTGTGTTTTTGGTGTTTTTGAGGCATTTTTCTCATAATGGAGGACATTTACATAGAAAATTAAGCTTAAAATTACACTTCCAAGTGTTTTTTCATTCAAATCGTGAATCAGGAGCAGATGCAAAATCGCCGATGGAAAAAAATTGTACGCCGGGGTTGTGATGAGCTGTTAGCTAGTAAGCGAATGTAAAGAAAGGGATGATTGGAGGCATGGATGGACTCAGAGGCAAATTTCTGCCGCTCTGCACAAACTATGTCTTAAAAAACGACCCAGGTTTCTTTGATTTTGGCTAAAAACGGCATAAACATGATTAAAAGACAACTGGGAACGCTTTTACAATAGAGCAAAAGATGATCAGAGTGAGACTTTAATTCAAATGCTTAGCCACTTTCATTTAATATTTTCTAGCTGAAAAAACTTGACAATAGATTGTGAACCTGCTTTCTCAGGTCATGCTGACTGAAAGGATCAAATGGCTTTTATTATGTAATTTTGAACATTTGTAAAAGTGTAAATGCCATGTATAGGTGGGTGTCACATTTTTAGTTATTATTATTTATTTATTTTTATCAGCATTGTCAATGCAATGGATGTGAAACATCATGTCATCAACTGTATTCCCTATAAAAGCACTTTGACAGTTTGAGGTTAAATTGTATTTTGTTAACTTAAAAACAAGAAAAAGAACAGCCACTGTCAAATGGTCATACAACCTCAGGCATAGTAAAAAAAATAAAATAAACAACAAAAAAACTTGAGAAACTAAACGGATAAATGCATTGTCATAGTTTCATAGAAATTGTTTTTCTTCCAGAGTGGTGTGTCGTTGAAAAAACATTGACAAAATGAGATGCCACTGATAGTCTTTACAAAATGCTTTTTTTGTATTACAAAGTGTGAAAAATATTCATATTGTCCTCATAAAAATGCCACATTTAACGAGGCAAGTATGTAGTACCACATAGGTAGAATGCATGAGGGTATATTTCTTTATACAGTAGTGACTGAAAGGAAGGCATTGTTCACGTTTGCACCCTCGGGCGCCTTCGCACCGTGAGTCATCAGCTCCTGGATTGTCATCCAGCTATCCAAGATCTTCTTGTTGCGTTTCTTCATCATCTTTTTGTGGCTGAGCTCTATGATGCTGACTTCCTTGCGACCTTCATTGCTGCTCTGCGGGTTTTCCCTCAAGCTTTCCAGTCGACTACGCTGCATGAATTCCCGCCTCCTCCTCTGCTCTTTTGCCCTGACAAGGTGCTGCTTTCTTTCCTCTTTACTCCAGTACCTCCCCATCTTCATTTCACTCATGGCATCATCATCCGTAGTCATGCCGCCGCTGCGTTCTTCTTTAATCTTTAAGGCTCGCTCCCTCAGGATCTTGTCTCTTACAGGCCTCTTGGTGATGTAACGAGTGCCGTCGCTTCTGATTTTGACCTTCCACTCCATTTTGGGCTCATTAATAGGTCGCTGAGGCTCTTTACAAATGCTAAGGAGGCTGAGTTGGCTCTGAGCGTATTCCACAGCTGAGTGTTGCTGGATTAGCTGCATGTAGCTCTGGTAATGGCTGGCATGAGCTGGGATGTTAACCTGCCTTTGCTGGGAACTGTGAGAAGGAGAGAAGTAAGGAATCCGAGAGGTACACTGTGTAACTTTCTTTTTGCTTTCGTCTTCAGCCTGAGGCATCTGGTCTGTCTCTGAAGGATTGCTGTGGTCGGGGCTGCTGCTCTTCCCCACTGTTGGAGCACGACTTGCAGTAATGACTGAGGGACCTGCAAGTCCACTGCACAGGTTTCTCTGGTTAGTGAGGCTCACCATTCTCTGGAGCGAGTGCTCGGGGGAGCGATCCATCGCCAGAGGAGTACTCCGCGAACTCTCTGCAGTGTTATAGGCACTGGAGCTGTCCTTGTCCGATTTCTCCAGCCTTTCATTATTGTCAGCCAGCTTGCCCCTTGTGGACTCTTCACAGTGTGGACCTCTGGGGGAAGGCGCGGAAAGGCCCTTTACTGGAGACTCCTGGCCCTTCCGAAGCTTATGAGCCTGCATGATGTTCTGACACTCAAGCTCGATGCTGCGCAGCTCCTCATTGAGCAGGCGGAGCTCGTGCTGTACACTGCTCTGCTCTGCCATACTGCACTCGATGGTGCTGCGCCGGCTGTAAAAGAGGTCATACTCGCCGCTGTTGCGTATCTGACATTTTAGCTCCAGTAGTTGCCGATAACTGTCACTCTCAGTTTCTATGTTGTCCTCCTCTTCCTCGTCCTTTTCCTCCAGTCTTGTGGAACTGGCAGTGCAGCGAGAGTTCCGATTGTCTCTGAGGCACTGGGACAGGCGTCTCTGAATTTGCGCCAAAACGTTATGCTCTGAACTTGGTTTTCTGTCTTTCATACTGTCCCTTTGATGAGGCACTGTGGAACAGGAGGGCCTGTCGTCTTCAGTTCTCTGAAAGGTGTAATATTGATTTAATTATTTACAGTTATAATGTAATCATGTAATGTCAAAAAGTGCAACATATTTAAAGGAACCTAGCCAGCAAGGCCGAGTGGGCCCCATATGGTTCAAAATTGGGCAGAAAATGTGGGCCCCGAGTGAGTTTGTCCACAGTTTCCGTGGTGGCTCAGTGGACACGGTAGTTGGCTCTGCCGGCCCCTGGGCGGCGGAATTCACTTCCCTGCACAGAGTAGCGAGCCAGCCCACTGAGTGCCCGCTTAAGCCAATGTGGGCAAACACAGGTGGGGCCACCAGTAAAAAATGTGAACACGCCCATTCGGGGCCCACATTTTCTGTCCACTTTTAAACCATATGGGCCCCACTTCAGCCTTGCTGGCTGGGGAGCAGTTACTTTAAGAAGCATTTTAACAAAGCTTTTAGGGGAGTTTTAGTTAATTGAATACGTTTTGGAAACGTATTCAGGATTTATTTATAATCTCATTTGAATATTGTGGCAGCTACAACTTTTTAGTTATTTCAGGGTGTGTCAGGGTTTCATGCCTCTATTTATTTACTTGTAATTTAAACAGCATGTATTTGACAAACATGCACAACAAATGTGCTACATGCTGGCTGTCAATAATACTTTGCTTAATTATGTACTTTGTACTTAATGTACTTGTACTTTGCATGTGTAAGTTGAATGTCCTTTCTTGATGATGTTCTGTGTATTGATGTAGACAGACAGTGTTATTCATCCACCCATTTTTTAACCAGCCTAAACCCTTGCTTTTGGGGCCACATGGATGCTGGAGCTTATCCCAAAGTGTGCCCTACTGTTGGCCAAAGGCGGGGTACAACCTGGATTCTTTGTCACAGGGCAGCACAAAGACACACAACCACACACACTCACACTTATGGGGCAATTTAGAAAAATCACCAGGCCTATGAAGCATGTTTTTGGACTGTGGGAGAAAAACCCGTGGACTCATGAGGAGAAAATGCATATACACACAGAAAGGTCCCACCTGGGATTAGAACCGGGACCTTTTTGCTGTGAGGCGATAGTGCTACAGACAGTTTAAGATTTTCAAAAACTACACATTTTTTTATATTAAATTTTTTCAAGTTTGCATTTCTCATTACTCTGTTTTGAATTGTCTTGAAGTTACATCTCTGTTCTGATACTTTAAAGCTTTTGAAGTCTCAATTTTTTGAAGTTTTCTTGAGTCACAGGTTAGTTAATTTATTTGCCATTTTTGCAAATACTCACCATTAAAAACTCTGAGTTGCAGGCATTGTAATGTTATCATTGAGTATGATCATCTGAAAATAAGTCTCTTAGCTTTTCACTGATTTTAGAGTCTGAAGAAAGTAAAGTAAGTATAAAATTCTTGTGTTTAACTTTTGTTATCTTGTTGCTGACAACTAGCTGGCTGTGTCTGTCCGGACCTGCTCGTTCTCCTGGTCCTCCTGTAGCGCAGCTAACTCCATCTCCTCTCTCTGCTGTTCCTCCAACATTTCCATCTTGAGCTGCTCCAGGAACTCACTGTGCTCGTCGTCCAGCCAGGCCTCCTCCAGCTGGGGGTGAATGAAGAGGGAAAGCAAATGGGAATGCGTTAGAAAGTTTGATTACTTGTCAAAGCAAAGAGCATGTGGCGACACACTGTCTCAAAACAAATAACTGAATTTTCCAAATGGGTGCCCCAAATGGGATTTCCAGAAAAGCCTTAGCATTGTTCTAAACAAGACACAAACCCATTTTTGACTAATATTGATGCGTCTGCCTCCTCTCCAAGACACAGTAGAACTGCTTCTAGTAAAACAGGTCTATAAAAGCAGAACTTTTAATTTTTTTGCTCCACATCATCCATCAGTTGGTTTGATGTGAACCAAATGGCATCTATATCTGATGACTTCACATTTACTACCAAAAGACCCATTTAATTACGAATAATCTACTGCTGTTTCCTGCTCATCTGCACTGCAGCAGAATCCTTCCACTTATTCTTCCTCGGCCTTGGGTCTGAACTGAGTTCACATTAGCATGCCATTAGCTTTTATGGCTTACCGTTGGAAGTCAATTACAGTGGTGCTACATAAAAATAAAACATGATGAGGTGTCCCTGTGGTAGCTTAGATGTCTATGCAGTGGGAAGAGGGGATGGTTGGCAACCCCAGAGTGCCAAGGTTTGCTCTGAGCAAACATACTTTAGGTCAAAAACCTTCATGACTGTTCCTCAGAAATTGGTGGGGGTTTCTAACCTGCATGTCAGGTCTGGCAACTAGGAGGACGATGTTCCTACTTTCGTCGTTGAAGAGTGCCGCCATCGCTTCCTCTCTGTCTTTGACATCTTGGCCATTAATCTGAAGACAAAAGAAACACGATAGTCTTCGTCATTATTTACCACACGAGCAATAAAAAACACAGTCTAACTCCAAGGCTTGGAAAATCAATGAAAAAAAAACGAAACAGTACGAAAGACTTCTTTTTTCAAAACAAGCCTTCCTACTTTCCTTGCTGTGTGAACCTGGACCTGGCAGTAATTATCGGTGAGAAAGTGGCTGGGGGCCAGCAGAGCTGCTGCGTTCACCCTAGTGTCCTCCAGCACATCTAGCTGAACAATTAACTGGCCTCTGACAGACATCTTCCATCTTTTTGTGAGAAAATGTATGGCCGTGTCCCTGCTAGATAATAGTGTGAGGAGATGCTTACACATCCTTACTGTGCACACTGAATCAGATTGGCGGCACATATTATGATGGACACAATCAGGCAATTTCACCAGTTTTTTGACGCGATCATGTTCCATATTTTCAGAATTATTAGGCACACATAACCCTTGTGCTATCTTAGATAGCACTGACGTGTTCTCCCTACATGAAGATTTCATGTAATCCATGGACACCAGTGAAGATCACAAATCATTGAAGAAAAAAGGTTCAGCGCACTGTCTAGTGGGTCTAGATGACCCAACTCCCAATGTCAAAGTGCCTAGGATAGCACAAGGGTTAAAAGCCTTTTTTTTTCCAAAAAAACGACACTGCGCCTTATAATCTGGTGTGCCTTATATACAGATTCATTCTATTTGTGCTCATTAATGTTGAAGTGATTTTGAGAGGTACACAACGTTCTATCAAAACATTTGTTTTTGTTTTTTGAAAATTGTAAACAAGGTTAAATGTTATTGTAAATAAATACACTAACTTGGCTAATGTGTTGCCGTGCCGTACTGTGTTTTATTACGTGTTACTGACAACATTGGGAGTTAGCGTAATAACAGTAACTTGTATTTTAGCGGTGGGCCTAGTAGTCTGTTTTTCAAATTTGAAAAGAAAATGCTCTTTTTTGTTTTATTTTATTTATGTTGTTTTTGTATGTATTTTAATTTTCATTGTATGTGTAGTAAACTAGGTTGGGTGTTATTGTGAATATACTGTGACGACACTAAGGCAGCTAAAACGTAGTGTAAGTACAGTTAGTGTAGTCACAGTAATGTTTGTTTAAGCTGTACCAGTCTTTATTTTATGTGTTGTTGGGTGTTATTGTAACTATGTTAATGTTGCTTACGTGTAGCGTGTCACAAACACGTTCTACAATTACTCTGACCGCAGTTTATTATGTCTGTCTGATAGACTGACAGATTTATCTCTGTCTCTTTTGCGTCCATTAATGCACCTCAAAGATCGGTGCGCCTTATATATGACGTAATTTCAAAAACAGACCATTCATTGCCTTATAATCTGGTTGCACCCTAATGTGTGGAAAATACTGCGCTGTGAAGTCCAAGGCACAAAATACTCAAATCTCTCTTGACTACTATGTGTACCTTTTAAAATCAGCCTTGTCAGAACCCATTCCTACCTTTGTTTTACATTTCTATAAAGTAAAACTTTGTAGTATATTTAAAGATAGTACAAGGTGTGATGTTTTTATATATTTCTTACTAAACACACCCTGAAACAGACACATACATAAGTTCCAATTTATTCTTGATCATTGGTATTTCGTTAGTGTTTTTAACCAAATGTTTTTTTCAGTAAAATCTTTTTCTGTTCAAAGAAAAGAAAAAGTAAAATGAAAGTCTGTGAAAAGTGCAACATCTCCAAATTATTTTTTTTCTAGAGGGGTTGGAAGAAGAGAAAGAAGGGAAAGTAAAAGTTGGGAACAGTCAATAGAAGACTGAATTGTGTGTTTAGGTCCGGTAAACGTTGCAATACATTTTAAGCCTTATTTCTTCCTGCCTGAACAGCCTTCCTTGTTCAAGTAAACAAACAAGAATAAATTGCAGGTAGCAATGCTTTTCCCCTTACCTTTGATATAAAATGCACAGAGGATAACGCGGATATTTTGACACTGAAAGCAAAAGACTGAGCAGAAAAGTGAAGGATCTAACGGCCATGGTGGCTTTGTCTGGTAGAAAGTGCACAAATGCCATTTCCCTAATAATTTAAGTAGGAGATCTTATCAGAGATGTCGGAGTCCGGCTTTTAAGCTGTATGCAAGTGGCAAAAAGTAAATCCATTAGGAGATTTTAACATTAAAACCAGAGGCTATTACTCCTTTTTCTCAAAAACAATCACCCTCCCACAGTAATCCTCAGATAACACATCATCTTGCCATAAAACCTGACAAATACGGCTCTCTGCTCTCAAGCCTGTAGATGAAGTCAAAGGCTAATAGCAGTCACAGCCTCTCAGATATCCCACAGGAGGCAAAGAACTGAAGCTCAGCATCATCCTAAAGCATAACTCTTAAAAAACCCCAGTTGATGCTGAGTCGGTAACTAAAACAGCCAAGGGGACATTTTTACCTCCAGTAACAGTCACAGCGTGCGCAGCTTCCTCCTTTAATGTGCTGCCATTAAACATAAATGCACTCTTGTGTAGGGAGACAATGAGGAGGATGGCAAAATTAACAAAAAAATGAGGATTTTTATGCTCTGCTTAATGAGAGTCGCTGGGTTTGGAAAGGCCCACAAGTTAGTCTCACCACACCTGTAAAATGCGATCCCCCTCTCGGATCCGTCCATCATTGGCAGCAATGCTGTTTGGACAGACCTGTTAAGACAAAAAGAATATAAATATTTCTTAAATATACTTTCACCCTCAATCTTGAGCAGATGTTGAATTAAAATAAGAATGGTTTTGTCAGCTTTGAAAATTTTAGTATTTCCTGGGAAGTTTATGAAGCACAACCATAATCAAAAGCCCTGTGAATGAGCCAAAGTGCATGATCCCAGTGCTGCTCCTGTGTATGGAGACTGTCAACAACAGGGCAGGACACTTTTCATCAGTTGGTACCTGTGGTCATTTATTTTACTTTCTTTTAATGCAGTCTCTGAAGAAGCTGCAAGCTCTTCATCTTTATGATGGTTCACTCCTACACAAGGGACTGATCCATCTGAGGAAAGAACCCACCCAAAGGTTTGCTTTTGATACAAAAAAAAACAAAAAACCGAAGGCAGTGTTTTTCCAAAACATTGTCTGGTCCGATGTACTGTATCTATATTTCAACTGTGACATTTGGATGGTAAGTTCAGAGTTTGGCGTCAAAAACATGAAAGCAATGATCCATTGTGACTTGTGTCAGCGGTTCAGGTTGGTGGAGGTGGTGTAATTTTGTGGGGGATCATTGTTTTGGCACACTTTGGGATGGTTAGTTCCAAACTAAGCATGATTACAACACCACAGCCTACTTGAATATTGTTGGTGACCATGTCCATCCCTTCATGACCACAGTGAACCCAGTTTCTGATGACTATTTCCAGCAGAATACGGCTCCATGTCATAAAGCTGGAATCATCTCAGACTGGTTTCTTGAACATAACAATGAGTTCACTGGACTCAAATGGTCTCCACTGTCACCAGATCTCAACCCAATAGAGCTCCTTTGGGATGTGGTGGAACGGGAGATTGGCATCATGGATGTGGAGCCGACAAATCTGCAGCAACAGTGTGATGCTGTCATGACATTATGGACCAAACTCTCTGGAATGTTTCCAGTACCTTATTGAATCTTTGGCACCAAGGATTTAGGCAGTTCTGAAGACAAAAGGGGGTCAAACCCGGTATTGGAAGGTGTACCTAATAAAATAGCCTGTGAGTGTATTTCTTTCTTTCTGTAAAACTTTGAATAAGTTTAGTCCCCATGTACACCGAACTTCACACTTTCTTTCTAATGCTATAGAACAAAAATTGAATAATAGATCCAAGAGAAAATTTAAGAAAGATGGAGAACTGGACTGAAAACAAACAAAAGTCCCACTGTTGAGGATTAAATCTTCTGGCACAAATGTAATCTCTTTTTCTGTCTAAAGACAACAACACTTGTGGATGAGATCTAAAAAGAGCCATTAAGTCTGGGAAAATCAGAGCAAACGATGCATCCTAACACCTCATCTGAATGCAGAAGGCTCTCCTTCTTTTTGTTTTTTTTCCTCAAAGAAACAAACATCTACTCATGCAAAGAGGGTTGTCATTTGCTCAGCTCCTTAAGTGAACACCTTGTATGTTCATTAAAACTTCAAGAAATTTGCAAGAAAGGTGTGTTTCAATCCAATTAAAAAGGAGGAAAAAAGAGAGGCCAATACTGCTTTTACTTGGTTATTTAATACAGATAAGATGTCAAAAGCTTTATTTGAGTTTGTTTGGTCCCTTTTCTTCTCTTTTCTTTATCTGTTTGTTTCGGTTTCTTTTTTATTCTGCGCCGCAGTCAGATTGCCTGTTCACCAATGTCATTTCTGTTTTGATGGAGCTCACTTTTGAAGTACTGCAGCCAATAAAGGATCCTGTGATGCACTAAAATACTAGAAGAAATCATAAATTACAAAAATGAATATTAAACGTCACAACTATTTTAGTTTGCAACAGAAGTCTCAGTGGCTGCAACACTTCACTTGGGTGCTCTGATCTGGGGAAATGATGATTGTCGGTTTCAACAACAGAGTATAATATGCAAATGTGAGACTTCAAAGAGCCCAAGTATTTTTAGAATATGCATGAAGTTTTTGCCTCAAGAGTATTAATATTTGATTTTTTTCACTCTTGATAGCTAAAGAAAAACAGCAGGTTGTAGAAGAATTTGTGTTTTTGAGGCATGTCAGAAAACAAAACAGAATATAGTTTTATTTTTATGTGAATTTTATATATAAATCAATTATTTTGGCAATTATGCAACTTTTGTGACATTTATTTATTGTGATTTATATTACACGCAGGTATTTTACTAAAGACCATTTTAAAGGAGATGCTTGTATAATAAAACAGCGGACAAAAGTGATCCGATTTCTCTCATGACTTCTTTATGACAAAGTAAGATGATGAAACTCTCACTGTCTCATATAAAAGGAATGAACTTCTTTCATCTCCAGACAGAGCAATGACTTGCATCATAAAGAGCTTATCCAGGTTTAACTTTGATAAGATTTCAGTTTATTTTATGAGTGAGGGCACTGTCATGTCCCAGCTGAGCAGTTTTAACTACAGATGAGCATTTTTCCCCCCCAATGGATACTACTGTGTTAATGTCCAAACATGAGCCTTCACAGACCAATTTTGATGTAAAATAAATGAAAAGTCAGTCTTAAAGGGAACTAGATCATTATTTATAATCTTTGAACTTCATTTTAGTTCTCTAGTGTTCGTTTCTACCTGTGGTGCACTGTTTGCATGATCTGAGAATTTGTTTTCGCAGGGACCAGGTCCACACAAGATCAAGAGTTGTTTTTTTGTCTTTCTTGTCATTTATTTAACCATAATTAATTGTGGTTAGCTCATTTATTTTCAACCAATGGACTTGCAACTCTTTGTTGTTTTTCCCCCCACAACCATTGAATGAAATAAACATGTTACTTTGGGCATCTTGATTAGGATAAAAAGGAAAAAGATCCATTGACTGAAAGATGTGTTACTGAATTCCTCCATGTGCCATTTTCTTGAGTGAATTTCTGTCAAGTGCACATAAAAGAGAAAGAAGAAAGAGACAAACGCAGGGAGAAGTATGAACATGTCTATAAATTCACGAGTGCACAAAGTGAAAAAAAATAATACTTTGAAGGTATTTAAAGGCTCCAGCATTGTCAAAAATGTATTTATATCTAATTTTGCTAAACAAAATGTGACTGCAGGCCAATAACTATGCATTGCTGTAAAAAACCCAAAGTTTTTAAACATAAATTTACATTTTCTTTATGTTTTTATTTACTGCATTATTTCCTACAGTTCGATACAATACTGCAATTCTTTTTAAAACCCACTCGAATGAAAATTGTGTTTTGGGATTTTTAAACATTCTCGTAGCATTTTTCTGATGATTGAGCACATGTATAACGAAAGTTGAACTTAAATTGGCAATTCTGAGTCTTTCTTTGTTCCAATTGTAATGAATGAGGAGCAGAGGAAAACATGCCATTGGAAAAAGCTTGTAACTGTGACGTAGAAGCTATAATCGGCGGACTACAAGCTTCCTGGTCCACTCCATTCCGATGCATCTACTTGTAGACAAATAGATTCATCCATGTCTTTGTTTTCCTCCTCCGAGGAAAGTGGTACAGCTGGATAGCTCCAATATTGCTCACCATTTTTTTGGCACTGCTGATGTTAGGTTGGAGGTATGAAAGGCTGTTAGCTAGAAAGTGTGAACAGAGGGTTGATGGGAAGCAGGGGCGGGCTTACTCCATGCCAACAGTCCCGCCCACAATTCAGGGGTAAATCTCCAATGAATTGCTGCCGCACTACAAAAACTATGTCCTAGGTTTTTTACATTTTTGGCTAAAACCCATATTTAAAAAACAAATGGGAACACTTTGACAATAGATCAATAGATTATCGGAGTGGAACTTTAATTTCAACCAAAAATCTGTGAGGGGCAAGATATGATCTTACCTCACTGACATAAATGGCCATGTCCTCTTCTTCATCTGTCCTGTAGCAAAGAGTCAACCCCAATTTCTCGTGACTGCTGAGTCGGCAAAGTTCAACTTCCTGTGTAAAAAAAAAACAGAAGCGGTGGGAATTTATACAAAAATAAACAAAGCTATTTTATGTCTTTAAATGATCCTTTGACAATGTTAAAATTAACTATAACTACAAATATATGCAGAAGCTAATGTGCTGAAGATCATAAAACAAGCTTTTTTAGAATGCAATGCTTGCAGAGGTCCAACTGTGAAAGCATTCTTTCTTATGCTGCAGCTATTTGATCATGGAAGATGTCAGATGAGAGAGTTTCATCAATGCAGGGTTGATAAATGTTAATTGACCACAGGTTTTAGTCCATGTCGCAGAATGTAATGATGTAACTGTAATTACATGTTTTGCATCACTGCTGTAACGTTCAAGCATTGATAACAACAAGCTGTTAAAACGTCGATCTTGTCTGCATAAATTCCTCTTGTATGCTTTCAAATACAGCTTGTAAGCTATGAGCCTAAATTAACCACAAACTGTTCACACTTCCCCGGGGATGATGTGCACACAGCCCCTTTGTACAGACTCTGCAATTTCCCCTTCCCACAACATGCAGCACAACATAAAACGGCTGTAGCCCCCTCTCCAAGCGCTGAAACATATCAAGAGTGTTTGAGGGAATCAAGTGCGAAATGGCCTCCTGGTCCAAGGTCTTCATTAGAGCAGCAGCGCTGACTCTCGGCAGCAGGAGCAAAGCGGTGGAGTGGAGGGCAGGATGGAGCGGGCACAGAGAAATGAGATAGAGGGATGGTTTCTGGTGGAGCTTACAGAGGTCTCACACCGACTCAGACATTCATTTCATCTGGGACAAGTGTAGCCGACGGGTTACACATGTTAGATGAGGCATTGCTTTGGGAGGGGATTGGGAAAGGTTAGCAACCTGACCATGCTGGGATAAGATAAAGGAAAGAAAGTGGGATTGGCTTACCCAGGTTTTTATCTGCCATGCACACACTAGTATTGTCATATTTTCCAAAATGTTGGAGCTTTGTGTTTTCTCAATACACTCACAGGTGATCTAGATCACGGAGGATCAGGGATGTAAAACTATTTGATTAACAGGCACGCATATAGGTGCATGCAGACATACAAGGTTCATCCACAGTTTAAAATATAACATGCATCATATGCAGTGACAGTATTATGTCTGTAACTTTTTGTCATGCACTCTTGGTTTTTGCACAATATTAAAAAATGGAGAGAATTGACAAGAAAGAGCTGAAAAAACTTGCAAAATGTTTTTTGAAATACACCTTTCAGTTTTAGTTGGGTGTAAGAAAAATAGATTTTTCTATAAAATAGGTTTTTAACATCCTGTAGTTTACATAAAACTAGATTCTTGGATTGACTCTTTTAGAAATGATGGCCTCTTTAGAAGTGAAGTGATTTGTGAAGATGCAATGTAAGCGGCAGTTTATTTGTGCGCACTACCTTAAAGATCCAATCCAATGAAGATTATGTTTTTGGTAATTTTAACATGTTCCTGAGGCATTTTCTGACAATGGATGACATACAGAAAAAGATAAAATCTCAAAATTGAATTTCTAAGTTGTGATTTAGGAACAGCTGGATTAATGCAGACATTTTTGCTTTCCTCCTCTGAGCTGGCATCTGGCTCAAAAGTGTACAGCTGGATAGCTCCGGTATTTCTCGCTATTTTGTTGCACTGGTAATGTTAGATTGAGGTTGTGTGGGGCTGTAAGCTAGCAGGACAAACAGAGTTCTCAGCAGTGGGGAGGGGACGGTGCTGCTCCACACCAACTGTATTGCCCACAACTCAGAGGCAAGTTTCTGATGAACTCCTGCTGCTCAGGAGAAACTGTGTCCTAGAAAACAACACAGGTTTTTGGGGATTTTGGCGGAACAAATACTGCAGCGGCAGCTCTTCAGCAGTCGCAGATCAATAATGCACTCCACAAATATCAACAGCAGCAGCAACAACAGCAGCAGCAACCCCCACAGCAGCAACTTTACAGTACATAATCATAATTAAAAGACCACTGAAACAGTTTTTAAATGGATCAAATTATGATCGGAGTGGGTGTTTTATGATAAAAAGTTCCTTATGCAGTTGGTAAAACTTTACCCCCATAAAATGAGAGGGAATGCTGCAGACAGCAGGCATTGTGCATGTTAGATGATGTGTGAAGGTGTGTGAGAGAGACAGGAGAAACTGATAGATATCACCTTCAGTGTCACATCTCTATAAAAGAACTAAGTCCAAACAAATTAAAAGCCAAGAGCAAAGCAGGTGCCGCACGATGTGTCTGCAACTCGACAGTCACTTCTAATTAATACCTTGATATAAAGCTGCAGAGCTGCAGCTTTAGACCTAGAGAAAGCAGAGCGTTGGTCTCATTAGAGGGTATTGAAGCAACAAGTCTCTGCCAGACTTTTCTTTCTTATCAGACACTTTTTCAGCTTTACTGTTTTCTGAGTTGAAAAAAAAACACCTTGTTCAAATGGCTTAGTCAAGGGTGACTGTCTCCCAAACCATCAAAAGCACGTTCACCAATCTCTGTCTCCCCTCCTCCCCCTTTACTTTTTGATTTTTTTTCCCCTCTGTTCTCCCCGTAAGCTCTCTGGCTCTCTGGCGCGGCACAGGGACAAGGGCTGACAGTAAATTAATGACTGTGATGGCGTGATTAAGTGGAAGATTGCTGCCCACCATCAAAGCACATAGCATGCTGTCATAATAATCATGCCTTTGATTACTAGTAATTGAAAAAGCAGTTGCGAATGCATGGATGAGTGCCACGAGCTGACAGAGAGACAAGATTATATTCAGGCTTGAAGATCTTTCTCAGAACAAGCCAGAAATCATCACTGAACCACTGACACAGTGCTGCTGCGGTTCCCGAAAACCCATTATGTAAAAGCCTGAAATTGGAAGAGGCAGGTGTATTTTAAGACCCACGAATGTCACAACAAACGAAGATGTGGAGAAAATCTACAAATAAAAACAGAGCTGCTACATATAACTTCCACAGGGCCGTGATAACTCATGTGGTTGCATAGGAAAAAAATCCTGCCAAGTGAAGTAAAGGACATCTAATAAATACTGCTAAGACTTCCTTTTAGGCTGAATAAACAATGGTGAAAATAACTTGTTAGTAGCTCCTTACCATAATAAGATAGAGTTTTCAGCGCATATCATGTAAACAAAACATGAAAATAGTCGGCAGTTCAGACACACAGAATGAGATTTATAAACATCATTGATGCACTAAAGTGCTTTATTGCATATTTGGATTTAAAATCTGAATTAAAGACACCCAACCTTCTTCTAATGGGAAAAGACATCTCACACTCAGTGAGTGGAAACATTCAGAACAAATTCAATTGAACAAATAAAAGGAGGGAAAACAGAGCAATCATCATACATCAGAGTGGCCCCTCGATTGCGAACGCTCGCTCCTCAGTGACTTGGAAACAAAGACCGATGGAGAAAAGCAGTAAGCAGAGAAAGGGGCTATTGATAGATAAACAACACATTTAAATGAATTTATACGTGTCGCGTGTTTTTGAAGCATTACTTTTTCTTGTCTTCATTGTTAGAAACAATAAAAGTTGCACCATATAGCCTATTTTAATTTTTTTAATAACATTCATTTTCTGGCATCATTTTATTCCCTATCCGTAAAAGCAAAAGTTATGAAATCATTCCTCCAGAAAAAGAGTTTTTTTCAAATGAGGGGCTCCTAAGGGATCAGCATTCTAAGTCCGGTGTTGTTTGTTTCCAGGAGTCATGACATACAGTATGATGTGTTGAAGGAATGGAGACTCACATATTGGAGAAATTTTAATATGCAAAATCAATTTAAAAAAAATATTTTCTTTGTAGAAAATACTACCGTCCAGTGGCGGAGCTAGGACATTTTTTATGGGCAGGGTTGGGAGGGGGCCAGAAGACTTTGTAAGGGAGGCAAATGAGAACAAATGGAAGTCCATGACAAACAGAAGGATCAAAAATGTGATTTTGCTGATGAGTTATTCTTAAGGATTTTTCCAAAAATAGGAATTTCGTCTTGCTATAGCATGAAAACAGTGTGGATTCTGACCAAGGCCAGGGTGCTGACAACCCAGATTGGTCCAAATACACAATACAGGGGCAAAGCAAACAATTTGAGGGGCTCAAGATTTCCTTTTGCAATGCTTAAAGAAGCTTTTATTGATGGATTCTTAATCGTTGTCAATCATGATATAATTATATTATATTAAAATTAGGGGGCAAGTGGTTTTTTCTTTTTTTTTTCTTTCTTTTTTTGCATTGCTTATCCATTTATCCACTTTCTGAACCCGATGAATACCTTTTCGGGGTCATAGGGTTGCTGGAGCCTATCCCAGCTCCTGTTCTGCGACGGGCTGGGCCAGGATGCCAGTTCGTCATTCTATATCAAATACTTGAAGTAATTATTTTTTTCTGAAAAAGTCAGCATTATTTAGTCTATAACTAAAACCTTCTAGAAGCCTAAGTTGTTTTAAGAGCTGAAACTATTACATTTAAATGACGATTAAACAAAAAAGTCTTCATATTGTGTGCTACACAAACTTGTTTAATTCAAAATGAATCTTCTATAAAGGTATCATACTTGTATGAACAAAAGTACTTGTCACATACTTCATACTCATATTCCTCTGTCCGGTCTCCTTCAGCTGGAACACCTGAAAGGTAGTCTGTCCCCTCAAAGTAATCCTGCTCCATTGTATGAAGTGAATGACAGCTGTCAGGAGGAAAGACAAAAAAAAGACAATCAGAGAGGAAAGAGTTTAAGTGTCTTTGAGACATTTGCCCTCATTTCTTTTCATAATGCTCAAAAATTTAACTTGACACGATTTGGTAGCTTTTGCCTTTGCTGAAATCACAAGAATAAAGGATTTGTCAAAGGCTTTCATTGTCGCTGGAGCGTGAGTGACAAAAATGTGCGGCTCATTTTTAATAACAGCATATCCAGACCCTGTAATTTGCTTTCCTCTCTTGACAGACCGAACCCCCCACACTGTACCGTGTAATTCTATTGTGACTCCTTCACTTACCAAACAAAACAGCATTGTTAGGGTCTAACAAAATGACCAGCTGTGGTGCCACACAAGATAATCACTGCAGACTAAAACTATGAAAGAAATGAAAAAGAAAACAACTCTGAAAACTTTAAGAGATGCATTCAAGGCCTGTCTTTCTGACGGATTAGACAATACTTTCAAATTTCATTTCTAAAAGCATAAACGTCCCACCACTTCAATATGTTTCAGATATCAAAACGTACCAGCCGCTCTAAAGAACACAAACGCAATTTCAGAGTCTAGCCACAAAGGTGCGACATCAAACATTTATATCATTCCATAAAAATGTCAAAAAGCTGTCTCTATATCGGTTCGGACACCTGATCACAGATGACAAGCGGAAAATGTGAATTTTATGGGGCTTATTGATTACATTTGGACGGGGCCTGGGGATGTTTCTATGTGCTGTTTAGTGTTGCCAGTTCTTCTTTTTTTTAGTAGCCCATTTTCTTTAATCACCTTGTAAACCTTACTTGAGTCTTAATAGATGCTCCAAGCTGCTCCAGTTATGGCAAACAGCCCCCGTGGGGAGTTCTACGGTGACAATAAGTACATGTGCAAAATGTTTCTCCACAACAATCATCGATGTGATATTTTTTAATGAATGTTTTCTTTCTTTCTTTTTTTTTATTGTAATGATACCAACATGGATGAGCGGCCGAATTAGGCTTCCATATTGGAATATGGAAACAAATGATGTTTTGAAAAGGCCAATTATGGTTGGAATTACTTATCTAATAAGCAAAATGCTGCATTCTAATGTCTTTGTTATGTGCCATAAACCTCTATTACACAAATTGCTGCATTTATGGCGAGCTGGACCCAGTTCTTCCATCCCTAATGTTCCCCATTCCCGGTTTACTTCTCCTCAGAGAAAAACAGAAACTGAATGAAAATGTCAATTTTCTAAATACATCTACTGCAATAAAACTTCAAAATTTATTTACTTTTCACGCTTCTTGCAAGTTAAAAATATTGCAGATCTGAGATTGTATTCTTTCTATTACCTCTAAACACACTGACAGCATAATTTCATATATTTTTCTGAGCTCAAAGAAATGATTTGCACAGGGTAACCCCAATCAACACTCAAAACGCTCACATTAGTTTATTTGTTGATCAACTGTAGTCGTCATTCAGGTAGAACCCATGACTCTAATGTGTTTGATCATGGAGCACAACATATTTTTCTCATACGGCATTGCTATGGAAACGCTGACAGGAGAGCAGACGCTTGCCGTCAAAATGACCTGTAAAGTGCAGTCAGCATAAGGAAAGATGTAAGGATGTTGTGCAATCTGAACTGCTGCTTCTGGTGACCATATGTATCTACGACAAGCTGAAAGTGAAAAAAAAAAAGAGTAAAAGTTTAATTAGAGCACAGTGTGTCACCAGCTAGATATAATTATAGACCGTTTATGTCCTTTTAAAAGTTAACAAGAGTCTCAGCAAAGTGATATCATTCTTAATTTCCCCTCAAAGGTGCAGTTTTCTGGAATCTTTTTTTTTTTTTACTGTTTGTGTCCTTTTGGTGAAGGCAAATGTCAAGGATGCTAAAAGGCTCATTTATCATACAATTCTTTAATATGTCAAAATGCAACAAGAAGCTGGTTGGTAAGTCAATTAGAGTCGCACATTTGCTCAAATCTTCCCAGCTTGTGATCATAATTATATGAGCCGTGTTTTTTCTGCTTCATGGCTCACCAACATTTGTGCTGATTTTTTTCTCTTTCTCTTCCTAATTATCGAGCTGCAGCCAAAGTCAAAACAAGGACACAACAAAGAATCTGGGTCACTTTTGTGGCAGTGAACTGCAGAGTTTCTTGGTAAATCAGGTTATATTTTTTAAAAAGCTGCAAAACACTACTTATTATCTATCGGCAGTCATGCAGATGTTAAAATTTAGTTTAAGAGTTTATTTAAGCTGGGGTATTTTGTGAGGAATACCTATCAGAGAGCAGGAAGGGACAGACGTCAGGCACTGGGGGGGTTGTAGGTCGGAGCTTTGCCAGAGCCATGATGTGTTCAAAGGTGATGTCGGTCTGAGTGCACACGTCCACCACATGGATTTCCTGAGGGAGGCCATGTGGGTGGCCACTGGGGGTACGCCTGATGACCTGCACCACAACGGGGTCTCTGGCAGCCCGAAAGGCCTCCACAGTCTCATCGTGGCTGGACTTGGACAACTCCTTCCCATTCACCTGAGGATGAAGAAAAAGAATCAGATTGGTGGCATTAGAGATCAGTGAAAAATGTGTACAGTTAAGCCTTTAAAGTCCCACTCCGATCATTTTTTTTTAATCTATTGTAAAAGCCTTCCCAGCGTGCTTTTAATTATAATTATGCAATCTTCTATCTAGGACATAGTTTCTGCAGAGTGGTAGCAGTTCTTTGGACATTTGCTCCTGGTGTTGTGGGAGGGACCCTTTGGCATGGAGGAACCCCACCCCCTACCACTACCCATCGCTGAGAGCTCTCTGCTTACGAGTCCTCCCGCTAGCTTACAGCCCCTCATAACCCCAACCTGACATTACAAGTGCAACAAGAATGGCAAGCAATATTGAAGCTATAAAGCTTTTTAGCCAGATGCCAGCTTGAACAAAGAAAATGAAGACGTCCATGGATCTAGTCATCTGCAAGCGAATGCATCAGGATGGAGCGGAGCAGGGAGCTTCTGGCACACCCAGCATTTAAATACTATCTTTTTCCAACTGCATTTTTTCATCTGATCCAGAAAGATTTGAATAAAAAAATACTCAGAAATTCAATTTTGAGATTTTTTTTTTTTAATATATGTCCTCCATCATCAGAAAAAATAAGACATGTTTAAAACACCAAAAACACAATTTCCTCTGAGTGGGTTTTCCAGACATTCTTTATGTTACTTTCCCTTCACTGCACTTCTTCACAAAGAGCCTTTTCATTAAACTGGACTGTCTTCAAAGCAAATTATGAAAATGGTTTATTTTATGAAAACAACATGCAAAAAATGTTTTTTACAAAACTGGGTTTGATTACCAGAGTATTAGATCAAAGCCCAAACGGGCCCCTGTTCACTCAATCCACCTTAATTCTCATCTCAACAAAAATATACTAGATGGATTTTTTTATTTTTTTGGCAAACCGAAGCCCATTTGAGCTACAGCTGGCACATATAAAGAAAATCATTGCTTCATTTAGCCAAGTAATTTCTCTGGAAGAGAAATAGTGGCTGTGGAATACCTCAAGGAATGTGCTTCAGTAACACGCCGAAGGCAGAGATAATAATTTAGATAACCGCACAAAGTAAGTAAACAAAGGCAATGAAGTGCAGTTACTCTTTTTGTTCTTTTTAAATACAGATTTGGAAAGGAACGCTTCCTCACACAGCCATCTGACAACAGTTACTACAAAAGCAAACCATTTCTATTCACAGATCTTTGATGTAGATACTGCTCTACTCAAAAAGTTCCAAAGAAGCAGTTTTATGGGGCTGTAAAAAATAGAAATCCTTTTAAAATGCAATATTTTAGTGGCAGTAAAAATACATAGGCTGGTGGTTATGAAACTACCCAATTTCAAAAGAAGTTGACACCTTCAAGTAACTGGCTGTCTCTGCGCTTCTAAACAAACACTTGAAAAACAGTAGGCTACAGGGAATTCCTATAGAGAGAAACTCTGCTTTCTTTTTATTATTTTATGATTCAGAATCACTCTGGATTCCCAGTCTTCTTTTTGTTAAAAAAAACTGAAACATTGTTTAGAGCAGGCATGTCCAAAGTCTGGTCCTTGGGACAAATGTGGTCTGCATTTATATTTCTACTGGCATGCAGGTTCCTGTCATAAAATCAACCCTTTGCAGCCCCCAGTACTTTATACAGATAATTTCCTGCGAATGATCAGTTCGATTTTTTTATTTTAAATGGCTACATTCTGTCATAAACTGTTTGCAAACCTGTGGCAACACTGTCGCTGGAGCCTACTGTGATACTTTCTTGCATTTTTCAAAAATATCGACTGTAAACAAAATGAACAGATTTTTTTCTGTGAACAAAATTAAAGTGCTTGGTACTTCTGAGTAAAATACATTTCATGTTAATTTGCTGTTCACATGGTTTACATTTAGAAGTTAATAGTCAGCATTTAATATAGAATATTATGTCAAATTATATGTGAACCCAGATTTAATGTTGACAATATTTTTTCCAAACAGACAAAATTCTCTGTAACTTTGGTTAAAAAATGTATTTTGACATGTTTTCTTTTATGTGAAGAAATGAAAATTATCCAATTGTAAAAAAAACAAAAAAAAACATTGCATCGAATAGTTCATAAGCATTTAATGTTTTTATAAGGGTTCAGAGAATGCCAGCGGATTGGTTGGCCATCACACATTTTACTGCACCAAAAACTGCATAAAGTTTGGAAAACCTTAATTTAAAGCAAAATTTATGGATTGATGAATCCAAGTCCAAATTCATTATTTGAGCTTGACAAACAATTATTGTTGAATTTCGTACAAATCTCACAATCCCAAAGAGTTGTATGCCTGACCTCACATTTGGATACATTTTCAAATTTTTGCTGCTATTCTGTTTTCCAAATATCTGTACAATAATCTTGTCATCTTAATCTCACCACATCTGCTCTTGAGCTTACCCAGTCTTAACTTTGCTTTTTCATCAGCAGCCTGTCTGTCCTCGCATTTGACACCCGGCTCACTGACAGGATAACTGCCATATTGGTACCAAGTGTCACTCATGCAGTTTCTGTGAATCCTTTGACCCGCAGCTACTCTCCACCATCTTGGCCTATATTTGTCGACAGCACTCCTTGTTTCAGGTGTTGTCGGAGCGTCGCACAAACCAGAGGTTGCAGCAGCAGGTGGAGGGCTGATTAATGTGCTGCTATGTGAGGCTTACCAAGCTGCAGGTCACAGTGTTCAGTTCAGGTTGGTGAAATTGGAATCCATTGAGGGATGTTGGCCACAAAAATTTTTTTTATAAAAATAAAATTCTAATATTCTCTGCGTCCTTTATAGGTTAACTGATGCTTTGCAAGTACAAGTCATTTTCTCAGGGAATTACAAAGATCCTGCAAAACTCCCCCAGCTCTTTTTGTGGCTCCCCTCCCTCTCAATGTGACCTTTATTTGCAGTTGTAGCATTAATCACCTGCATGGGAGATAAACTGGGTCAACACAACTCTTTTGGAATTGTGGGCCAATTTGGAGTAAAAAAAATGGAAAGAGATGTGTATTTGTGCAGCCTCAGCCTTGCATCTTCCTCCACTCATATGCTGCACCTGCTTTTCTTCCATTTTTCTATCCTCAGCAGATATTAAATGCTTCTGTATCTATTTTCCTCTTGAGTGGTACATTAAATAAACATGGTTCACCATAATAATTAGCTTATACAGCTCCATTATCTGTCTTTCTTTGTCTGTCTCTTGCTCTTGCAGCCTCTTCAATGAACAGCGAGTCTGGTGCAAAACAAAGGAGTTGGGGCAGACAAACGAGGCAGTCTATGGCATATGACAGACCCCCAAGAAAAATAATCCCATTTCTTTGCCTTCCTTCAGCTACTGGCTGTCCGGTCCAGCCTCCTCCTCCTCCCACTGAGCCTCACAACTCACTTAAGTTACGTGACAGCAACGCAGGAAACAGCAAACAACTCTTTTATCATTGCCAGATGGAGGAATGAATCCTAAATTAATAGAAAAATATTTTAAGTCCTCCACTGGGGACTTCAAAATTGATCGGCTGCATTTGTTTTTACTGGTTTAATCTAATTAATTCTGATGGTGTGAATGAATCTGGAGTCTTATGTGACAGATGGGAAGGAATTTCTGCTGCGGCTTTTCATATATTTGTATACAGGAGATCTGCATTTGTCAGTAGAAAGACCATCATTCAGTGAGCAGGTGCGCAGATGAGAAAGGTGCATTAAACTGAGACCAAACGTCTTTTTTCACCCTGTTAGTTTAGAAACAGGAACATTTCTCTTCAAGTAAATGCATACACATGCTATGTACTGTATATGCTTCTAACTGCTCCATATGCATGGTGTCAAATAAAATATCTTAGTGGTCTGGAACAAAATATTGCTGATTACCCTGGAGAGGTTGTTTGCTCAGCAGTTGAGATGGGAGATGATGGAGAAAATGTTACATTTGAGGAAAAAGTGTTGGTGCTGGATAAAAACTCCTCTGCTGGTTGTGCGCAGGAGGTTATGCAGCAGCTGTAGTCAGGTTTTGTTTAAAAAATAAAATAAATTCATACATTTTCAGCAAAAAATGGTAAAAAAGCAAACAATTAAATTGATTTGCTCACATTCTCGCATTGTAGATGTTCTTTTTACAATTGATTCTGCAGACATATCTCAAAGAGACTTGTTAATGGGATGTAAATCAGGCAGGCATGAAAAGTGAACCTTCAAACCAAAAGTCTTCCCCAGCAAAGTGTAATCTTAAAGAAACCGCTCTCCTGTGAACCCTTTCTTATCATTTGTCCTCCAGGTAAGAAGACAAGAACAAAGATGGAGCAGCTTTGCTCTCTCCCTCCAGGTGCTTCTTTTATTTTTCTCAGTGACCGCATCAGTATATAAAAAACTAAAAAAAAAAAACTAAAGGAAGAATGTGCAGACAGCGACGTGAAATAGCGGTCGCTTCATCTTTAACATGACAACTTTAGCTCCGTGTGATGCTGCCTTCGCTCTCTGCAACAAAGGGGGCACAGACAGCCGCCTGCAAGAGGATCACAGATGAAAGTGATTGATGGACCTCTTTTTGTGAAGAGAAAAGGCTACCTCAGGCAGAAAGCTCTAATAGTCTATTAGCTTTATGCTGCTGAATTAACTGCAAACCATAACCTTATGCTGCTGTGTAAGAATTTCAACTGTAATGTTTTTGTTTTCAAATTTATGGTTTAGTGGTATATATGGCTGCACTCAATGTTTAAGGTGGGTTAGACTGTGTTTGTTAAAGACAGTCTACAGGATCTGTTATGAGCGGCTCTACCTGCTGTTTTGAGAGACAGCCTGTAGGGTTGTAAATGTGTGCAGCCAGACGGATAAAGTGTAACATGTAGGTCATCCAGCCTCGGGGTTGCAGTCGTCAGTCATTTTAACCCTGATCTGCCTTCTCTTCCTAAGGGTCAGATGTTGTCCCCACATTGTTAAAGACCCACCCTGATAAAAAATTATGTTTTGTGTGTTTTAAACAGGTTCTTGTGGGGTATTTCTGATAATCAAGGACATAAGTAAAGAATATTAAGCTTAAAACTGCATTTCTAAGTACTTCTTTAAATTTTTTGTGAATCAGGAGCTGACGAAAAAATGCAGTTGGAAGAAAAAGCTTGTACAATGGCAAGCCACAAGCTCCATCCTTCTGCTGGATTCTGATGCATCCACTTTCAGACAACTAGATATATTAATGTCTTCTTATACCATGGTCCGGGTGAATCCTCGATTCTGATTGGCTGCTAGGTGTGCGTTAAAAAGTGATATACCACAGGATAACCGCACAGTGGAAAAAGAAGTTCCGGTCACCTAGCTTAAATGTTTTGTATCACTGCGCCAGCTTCTTTAAAACAACCTTTTGCTTCATCATTTGAACAAAAACAAGCGGTAAGAGGTTAACTTTCTCTCTGAACTGATGCTTTATTCAACCCATTGGAAAGATCAGCATATATATATTGCCTTATATAGGCGAATCTTGACTGCAGTGGTGGTGCGGGGTGACGCGGACTATTTGCTACGTGGTGCTGCGCCATGCCACACCACTTAAAAAATAGTTTGCTTTTTGTGAGAAAAGTGATCCAAATTGGAAAAAAAAACAAGAATTAAGGACTTAAAACTGGTTACTCTTAATTTCTTACGGTTGCTTTGCGGAACTGAAGGCTTCCACGGCGTGCGTTAAAAAGTGATAATGCATACTTCGTCAACCATTAACCCTTATTTATTCCTCATCTGGCTGAAAACTGGATAGCTCTGATTATGCTCGCTGTTTTTGCTGCATCAGTAATGTTAGGTTGAGGTTTTGAGGGGCTGTAAGTTAGTGGAAGAGGGTGTAAACAAAGGGATGTCAGGAGACAGGGGCAGGCTTATTCTGCACCAACAGTCCCACCCCCAATTTAGAGGTGAATTTCTAATAAACTCCTGCCGCTTTGCCGAAACTGTGTCCTAAAAAACAACACAGGTTTTTTGATTTTGCCTAAAAACAGTATTTTCTTAATTAAAAGACGACTGGGAACGCTTTTAAAATAGAGCAAAAAATTATCGGAGTAGGACTCTGAAAAAGGGCAATCACATTGTGGTAGTAGGGGATGAAACTTAATAGTTGTTAATAGTTTGTTTTTAGGTTCCGCTTGGACCGGCTCCAATTTGGCAAAATACCAGGTTGTTTCAAATATTTAGCTATTTTCCTTTTAACGCACCTTATTTCTTGGACATGAAAATAACCCCACAATTTCTGTTTCACTTTTGTAAAAACGGAATTGAGGAAATAACAACACTTTGCCGTGTGTATTTTATGGGTAGAATAGTGTTTGTAAAAGACTGGAAACACGTTTGCTTATCATTTTACTCAATTTGCAGGTATTGGTCACCCAGCTGGAAGCAATAGTTGTCCACAGATTAAAGTGATGAGCCAATCAACCTATTTTGAAAAACACCAATGGGCATTCACATTTACCCAGACACATTTCTTATTTTAATTTTTGCAGCTAATGTAGTAAAACCAAATTGCTTTGGGACCTCACTTCTTAAGTCCTTTTGTGTTATAGACAATAAATCTGCATCTTCACTTTTTTCCTAATTTAAAAGAAGTCACTTGAGAAATAACAGATTGAATGCACCTAATCACTAGAAGAAACAAACTTTTGCAAAAGCAGTTCTTTAATTTTGCACCTCAACTGTTACTAAAACTGTGGATTCACACTGAAATCCAAAAAGGTAGCGTTGGTAACTGACTCCGGCCTACTTTCCATCTTCCTCCTACTTGCTTTGAGCTCAGCCTTCGATACCATCTCTCGAACCATCCTCATAGACAGGCTCTCCGCCATAGGTGTCACAGACATACGTCTCAACTGGTTTCACTCTTACCTCTCTGGTCGCACCCAATTTATTCAATTAAAAAGATTCACTTCCCACACATTTCCTGTCAATACAGGTGTGCCCCAGGGCTCCATCCTGGGACCCCTTCTATTTCTCATTTACCTTCTCCCTCTTGGTCAGATCCTCCGTAAAAACAAGATTCACTTCCATTGCTATGCAGACGACACTCAGCTCTACATCTCCACCAAGCCAAATTCCTCTCTTCCTCCCTCTTCCCTTACCGATTGCCTTCTTGCAATAAAATCCTTGTTTACTGCTAATTTCCTAAAACTAAATGATAAAACTGAACTTGTCCTGATCGGCACTAAATCCATTATAAACAGTATCCAGAACTTCTCCATTCCCTTTGAAACCTCCTCCATTTCCCCCTCCCCTCAGGTTAAGACTCTGGGTGTCATCTTCGACAGCACCCTCTCCTTCACTTCACACATCAATAGCATCACCCGTTCTGCCTATTTCCATTTTCGCAGCATCCGTCGTCTTCGCCCTTCCCTCAGTCCTCATTCCACAGCTGTCCTGGTGCACAGTCTTGTCCCTTCCCGCCTGGATTATTGCAACTCCCTTTTTTTGGTTTACCACAAAAAACTCTACAAAAACTACAATATGTTCAAAACTCAGCTGGCAGAATTATCTCTCCAACACCTTCCATCCAACACATCACACCTGTTCTGCAGCAGCTCCATTGGCTACTGATCACACACCGGATTACATACAAAATACTTCTCCAGACTTTTAAATCCATCCACAACCTTGCCCCCTCATATCTATCGAATCTTGTTTATGTCGCCACTCCCACCCGTAAATTCAGATCCTCCTCCCTTAATCTGGATGTCCCCACTGCTCGCCTTGTCACTATGGGGAGCAGAGCTTTCAGCTGCTCTGCCCCCAGGCTCTGGAACTCACTACCTCCTAACCTCAGAAACATTGTCTCTCTCTCACAATTCACCAAGTAAATAAAAACTCACCTTTTCTAACTTGCCTATTTCCCTCCATAACCTGTTATTCCTGGCCTATTTAAAATGTTTATTTTTTGCTTTTATTGCTTTTTTTTATTTTCACTTTTAATTAAGGTGACCTTGGGTTCCTAGAAAGGCGCCCAACAAATAAAATGTATCATTATTATTATTATTAAGGTAAATAAAGATAGGAGATTGATTTATGGTCTGGGATCTATGGCTACAATACGTTGTTGCACGTTCACAAATGTAAAAAATGCATTTGCAAAATTTTTCTCCTACACATGATCCAAAAACGACAGCTGACTTTGTTATTTCTAACAATTTCAGCCGTTTTAAAGCCTTAAGGGTTTATACCTAAAAAGGGATATAAACGTTTTGGATATACCTTCATGAACCCTGCCTTGCCCAACAGTAGCTCCAATGGCCCTGTGACCCTAAAAGCATTTAGTGGGTTCTGAAGATGGAGGGGTGGATGGATGAACCTTTCTGAAATATTTCACCACTTTTTTCCAATTGTCTATAATGTTTTGAAAGAGATCAAAACAGGTATGTTTTTCTCACAATAATACAATTTCTAAACTGTATCAAACTACATTGTCATAACTGGACGATCTGGTCATTTATTTTAGGTATTTTTGTTGGTAAATTAGGTTCATTGCTCTAGACTGGATTTTTCCTTGTTTTTCACAGTTGGAATCAATGAAAAAATGTAAAAAGCTGACCCGCAATCACAGATCTACAAGGGAATAGCATCTGCTACGTAAATGAATGGTATTTTTGCTCTGATGTACACAGGGACAATATTTACCACATGTTCAGGATCTACTTGAACATAATTTCTTTCAGTCTTTCTCAATGCCGTAATCAAGGCAATGCGGCAAAAACTGAATTCTATTCAATTTGATCCCACTTCTCTTTGTTTATCGACTGGGGGAACATGCTAAGAGGGAATCTCAAGTTGTTCAAGATGAAACCACAGACACTGGTTCTGCCTCTTCTGGATATCGAGGAAAAACACAACAGGGAGCCATGAAGCAGATTGATTATGCTTCTGATCGCTCTTTTAAGATAATGTCCGTCCTTTTAATCACACATTGTGCCTCTGCTCTTTACAAGGATCAGATTATCATCAGAAGCTTCATCACTGTCTCATTGAAAATGCAATCCTAAATTGACAGCTCTGCTTGTCGCTTGGAAAATTTGATGTTATTTTCTGCAGTGTGTCCTTGAACAGAGAGGAGTTCGTTTTTGGGTGCAGTTCTTTCACACTTTGAGTGTTTGCAGTCTCCCAGTCAATGTGCCGCAACATCTCTTTTGACAGACTGCATTAAAGCAGGGTTGGTGTTCGAGGGGAGACTTTCAGTATTCATGTGATCATCATTACTCTGCAGAGCTCTTCAGGAAATCATGCTCCTAATAAGTCCAAAAAGATCAAAATGTTAGCTTGTGGGATTAAGATTTATTGGGTGTTGAAAGTAAACCGGCTCTACTGCTTTTTGGTTCTACAAACATCCTTGAAATATTTCCAAGCAGTTTCTTCATATTTTACTTTGTTCACATTTAGTAAGACTTGATTGTTCTCACCAGCATTGTGCTCTGCGTCCTGATTGAGTATAGACCTTATTAATGAATCTCCTCTGTGCTGTTTCTCCGGTACAGTGTGTGCTTAGCTTGCCAGTTTTACATACATTTTTCGGTCACAATCAGATCTTTGTTTTCATTCTTTAATACTGGACATTTTATCAATGAAGATTGGAACTTGAGTGAGTTTAAACAAAAGAAAAGTGTAAAAATGTCAACATCTGTCTGAGAATAGTATAAGGTGTGCGTAGTGAGTTGTTTTATTGCCTTAACCTTTGTGCTATCTTAGATGACCCCACCCTTACATTACCGTGTTCTCCCTACCATGACAAAGGTGGATAAAGGTGGAAAGATTTCATGTAATCCATGGACACCAGTGAAGATCACAAATCATTGAAGAAAAAAGGTTCAGAGCACTGTCTAGTGGGTCTAGATGACCCAATTCCCAATGTTGAAGTGCCTAGGATGGCACAACGGTTAAAGACATCTGCAATCTTATTTTGAGAATTTCTCCAATCGTGGGCTGAAGATGGACGATAAATGAGAGTACGCTGTAAAGTTTTTGATGCTTAAGTATCAAGAGAGATCTCAACCATCTCCTAACTCTAGGGCAGTTTGGTTTTGGTCTTGTCACTTGTTGTTTTGGCAGGTCCTTGATCTCCAAAATAAATCAGGGATGGGTTTTTAGTGCATTGTCTAATTGTATTTCCTCACATCCCCATTCAAGAAAACCTTTTTTTTTTTAGAACCTATTCACATGTGTGTTGACATTTATTTTTAGTCTAGTAAATATGTAAAGCGTCAAATTGTTTGCATTACAACATAACACTTTAACATCCAAATCTTCTGTATAACATTTTAAGCATTAAATTTAGACACAAAACATGTTAAAAACAAAAAAGTTGGATATAAGCTTTGAGCAAAAACCTTCTTTCTTTAAAACTGGCCATTTGCAGTCATTTCATTTATGGAAATTCTATTGGATAATGCACATTTCTGTTTGAATTTTAATTTTTAAACCCATGGTTTCCTCTACACTGTGTTTCTTTTTTATACTAAACCTCAACTAAATCACTATTTATTTAATGATCAACAACCTGCAGACAGTGGTCCTGACAGGCCTTTCAAACTCCCTGTTAATTATTTGCACTGTCGACGCCCCATGCCTCCATCTGACCTCCTCCCTCGATCCCGGGCCAGCCGGCGTGCAACAAACCCGCAGACAAAAAAGCAGGTGGAGAGGGGAAGGAAACGGAGAAGGATGGGCCGCATTGGTGTCATCACAGTTGTGTCTGGCATTATGTAAATAATGCATGGCTTGTGTTGTTAGCCTGTGCTGTCATGATGAGCACATTGAACATGAAAGACGCAGGCTGGCGCTATTATAGTCTCTCCATACAGGATGAAGCAAGCAATGCCACCTTTGGCAGCTTTTCCGCCGCCATCTGTCACCAATTGCAACCTATTTGCCATCTATAACTTTATTTAAAACAACAGATGACAAAGAATTTTTAATTCATCATGACATCATGTCGTTGTTTGACTTATGCATAAATATGTTATTATATATTTCAGTTTTATATGACTTATGCCTATAGTTAGATTTACTTTACTTTTCATTTAAAATGCATTTTTGTTGACTGTTTTTTTTTCCCAACTTATCTGCATCACATCAATCTCTTCAAAAGGTGTTCATTCGCAATTCCCAGTAGATTCTCTTAAGTCAGCATACGGATGGCACCACTGCTCCAACTAATTTTTTTTATGCCAGCCAAGCTCTTATATTGATCCCCCTCAAACTTACCCTTCGTTTCCCAAAAGTAATTATCAGTTTTCACTAAAGAGGATTGTGCTCATCCACTAGACACTCGTCCATCTATTTGCTGCTGTTTTCCAAAAATGTAATTTCCTCCACACTCTATATTTAATCTCATTTTAAGATGGGAATCTTAAACCAAACACATTAACTTTAAATGTCTTCACAAATATGCCCCACATTCACCATAAATCTTGAATCTGCTCATTACGGTTGATGCCCTTTTTTCCTTAATATTCTTGAATTATATTTATAATCCAGTTTGATACAAAAATCTAAATAAGATCGAAATCTAAAGAAAAACTATCAACAGTTCTTGTCACTGGTCTGAGAATGTGCCTCCCAAAGGAGGGCAGAATGGCAGCAATTACCCCAAGGAGGACATGCCTCCATAAAAGTGAAGGTGCTTTAGTCACAGACAGATTCCAGTGTGTTTGGGTTGAAGTGAAACGAGCTGCTCCGCACCCCTCTGACATTTTCCACACAGACCCACTCGTCACCAGATCCAGCAGCAAGTCCATTCATCACATTACATTGATCAGCACAAATTAGTTTGCCTACAGGCTAAAGCTGACTTTCTGGAAACTCAGCAAGAACATGATAATAAAAAGACTCCCCTGTTGATCATTAGGACTTTGGGTAATTTCAGTTCCATGCCTGAGTCAGTTTTTTTGAACAAGAATCGTCAGAGGAGAGTTTACTCCTCTGTAGATCAAAGGAGGATGGGACGTTGGGATTAAAGTGGTGAAAACAGGGAACAAGCATCCTGAAAAAGATGAAGAACAAACACATGAAATAAAATGTAAGAAAACTACTTTTATTTCTGCCAAATAGAAATGGAAAATAAGCAAAAGAAAATGACTTTTTCCCCAGAGTGACACTTTAACATTAAAATTGGGGAGTGTATCTTTCCCTCTCACATTTTGATACACATCTCAACATGGTCCACAAATCAACACATGAAAGATTTTTATTTTATTTTGTGGCAATAAGATGCAGTTCAGTTCTTTAACCTAAATGGATACTAGATATTTCTTTGGAATTAAAAAATAATAATAAGAATAATAGATACTTTATTCATCCCACAATGGGGAAATTCTTCTCCGCATTTGACCCATCCCCTGGGGCAGCGGTGAGCTGTAGCCTAACCGCGCTCGGGAGGCAGTAGCGTTAAGGGCCTTGCCTAAGGGCCCTCACTGGGTGATGTTCATTGCTCGCCATTGATATGGTAATTGACCCAGTATCATTGTTTATCCCCCTCCGGGAATCGAACCCTGGATTCCTGCATTGTAGCCTTTCACCTTACCAACTGAGCTACCCAGCCGCTCAAAATGAATGAAAACACCTTTTTATTTTAATCAACGAAAACAAAAAACAAACCTGGCATTTTGGATCTTAGACTGTCCTGTTCTTTGTGGTTTAGGAAAGTGTGTCATATTAATTCATTCAAGCATTGTTTGAAGTGCTTTGAAAAAAGGTTTCAGCCAATTGTAAGTGACCCAGCTTGGTGAAAGCAAGTTTGTGATTTATTTTTATTTTTTATTTTGCATTAAGTGTACAAAAAAGGCAGACAATATAGATAATAACAGAAAGATAGGCTGTCAAAGTTAGCCATAAATCGATTATTTACCTCCAGATTGATTTTAGACCTTTTACCAACATAATCTTGTTAGCATACTGTGTTTCCTGTATATTGATTATTTTATACCCTTTACATCCCTACTTTGACACCATACAAATAGTTACAACAATCCAGAATTGGAAGGGGGGGACAGAAGTATTGGAAGGATAGCAAGTGAAAAGAGCAGAGTGGGGTGCATTAAAAATGAAAGTATCAAAAATAAATACAATAATAAATACATAAAAAACATATTTCAAATGGTTTTATTATTATTAATATTAAAACATCTGCTCTTTGTCTGAGGTGTTATTACTAACACTTAAAGAAGCTCTTAATGATGATTTCTTAATTTTTGTGAATAATGATCCTAATATTGACTCAAAAACTGGAGAGGAGCAGAGCTTTACTAACTCCTGTATACTTCTGGGAGTCAGACAACAATTTTAGGAACTTTCTTTTTTTTACACAAGAACAATAACCCCAGTGCAGCTGTTGCCTCATGATGTGATTGTGTTTCACATTACAACTTATTACCATCAATAACAAAAACTGCTTTCACCTTGTCCAAAGCAGAATTCTTTGGTGACAATTTATGGGTTTGCCAAATTTGTCCAGTTTAAATCTCAATGTCACACCTATTTCAAAGCTTTTTAATCTATGAAAATCATCAAAAACAATCATTTTGAAGTCAAATAATCAACAACTTTTTTTTATAAAGTGACAGCAATCACAAAATTACATCCCTTTCAGAAAAGCAGTCTTCAAACTGCTTTGTCCACCTGTTCTCTAATCTGTTAACAGTAATCCCCCCTCTGTTTTTGTCCTTTACTGTACTCTGAATGATTATAGAAAGAATTTGATAAGAAACCCATGTAAAATGAAAAAAGGAAGACTATGAATTCTAAATCAGACTGACAGAGGGGCTAGACTTTGAGTGAGTTGCGTAATAAAAGGGAGTCCACAAAAGAACGGTGCTCAAAGAGGAAAATTGGCAGAATTCATCAAATGTTCTGCAGGCATTAAACCTTGCAACAGTGCATTTGTCCTTTAATGTGAAAAAGAGCCCGAGGGCATTGTAGAGAGTGTTTTATGTGGTTGGAGGGGTTAAAGGAAGCCTGTACATTGGTTCATGTAGAGATGTTAAGGGGATTTTTCAGATTTCCCCCGTGGCATCCTCACGCGCGCTCTCAGTTTCATGTCACTGAAGCGTTGCTGTAGTTGCTGAGACAGGAACGGTGACTGTCTAAATATGATTTATGCAGTCATAAGAGCTGTACTGTAGAAGACCTTGGCCCGTATTTTATTCTGACACTTATTATTGAAATGAGACATTTGGGTGTGAAGAGAAACTCAATCGGTTTTCCCACCCAGTGGATCGGCAGCAGTCATGTTCACATGCCATTCCTCTGGCATTTAAAAAAAGTTCCACAATATTTTATGTTTTTCCATTTCAATCGTTTATCCTTTTACTCCTGTGTACAGTAATGTTAGCTATTCATTTCACTAAGACAAATGCAACTCTGATGTTGTCTTTGATGACGCACAAAAAACATCTCTTATTATTGTAGTGCTAGTCAGCTGCAGTAAATGCCAATGTATTTTTTTTACCATAATAATGTAGTCTTCATTTAATCATCGTTGAATATTCAATGTTAGCTATTTATCATCATTACTAAAGCAAATAACAGCTTTTGCTGTCATTTTCTGTCACACCAACTAATCTTTCTCTATTATAAAAAACAAAAACCTGAAATTACCAAATGTTCTGCACTGTAGAGCTTACCATATTTTTAAGTTGTACTGTCAGTGAATGGTCTATTTTCAAACTTTTGTTCATCAGTCAGTCAGACTTGAGTAACCCTTGTGCTATCCTATGGGGTCAAGATGAACATTGACATGTTATACCTACCATGACCGTCCTTTCTCTTTCGGCTTTTCCCATCAGGGATCGCCACAGTGAACAAGTCACATGGTAAACTTGGCAATGTTTTACGCCGGATGCCCTTCCTGACGCAACCTTCTCAAAGCAACCGGGCTTGGGACCGGCACAGAAGGGAACAGGGAGCAGCCCGGATTTGAACCCTGGTTCCACGGACGGAAGCCGCCGCAAACCAGCACGAGCTAAACCGGCTCCCGTTATCCCTACCATGACAAAGGCGGATAAAGGTGGAAATTTCATGTAATCCATGGAAACCAGTGAAGATCACAAATCATTGAAGAAAAATGGTTCAGCGCACTGTCTAGTGGGTCTAGATGACCCAACTCCCAATGTCAAGTGCCTAGGATAGCACAAGGGTTAACTGGGTTCACAGTTATTCTAGACCTTTTTTTGTAGCACACTACATGTTAGTCACATACCTGGTACTCCCAAATTTGTTTGCAACACTAAAAACATTGTGACTGTTACTACGCTAACTCCAACCTAGTTTGACACCATATTACATTTGCCACATTACCTATTTTATAATGACAACCAACCTTGTTTGCAGCAGAATTAATCTACTGTATATCTAAGGCACCATGGAGTATTTGTTGCATTTTCATTAAAAAGACAACAACACAGCTTTTTAGTAAATAAAACGTGTTAAACCTTTTGACAGTAAACCTAAAGTTATATATTTGACAAAACAGTGCAGTTAAAAGGTCCACATTAAGTGTGAAAACGTATTCATGCTTTCATAGAATTACAGTCTTTATATTTTTGCTTTGCAAGCAGAAAAAAGATCCCAATAACAACAGACTGCAAGATTGAGATCTGCTGGTAGATTGGAGAATAGGCTTTTCCCATTTGTATTCATATAGGTATGTGCAAGATACAATCAGCTTCAAAGTTCCAACTGCTGGTCTTTCACCTTTAGGGCTTGCTAAGATTGGGTTCACCATTGTGTGACAGGTGATGATGTCTTGTTGCAAAAGTAATTTCATGGCAATACTTTCTATCTGCTTTTTTTCTCTTCTTTTCTCAAACAACTAATTATAACTTCTCTATAACATAGATAAAAACAACAACAACCTAAGCATGCTTTTACCTACATAATAACGGTTTATCATTTGAACATGATCAAAACATCTCAATCTGGTTCCCTACGTTTATCTCCAGAACATCTAACATGAGCTGTTCTTCTGATGGATTCCTTCCTGATCCTATCCATCCATCATCTCTCCCAAAGAGAACCTCAACATCTCCAGCTCTGCCTGCCGCCTTTTTCTCAGTCTCTAAACCAGCAACATGGCTGCTCTCACCACAGTCTTCTACACCTTTCCTTTTACTCTTGCTGACACTCTTTAGTCACACATCACATCCAACAAAAGCCTCTTCACCTCTTTCCCACACTCTCCATTGGTCTGGACTGTTGACTTGGTGACTTCAGTGACTCACTCCTCAGTATTTTCCAAAACTCTGCACATCTAATTTCTTCAAAAAAAAAAAATTTCCCCTGTCCTCAGGCATTCTCTGACTCACCAAGATATTGCCAGACAATTCACTCAGAAACTCTACTGCCACCTTTCCTAAACTCTTAAACTCTTTCATACCTTCACGGGTTTATTTGGTATGTTGAGTGGCTTTTCACGCTTCATGCCTTCTTCACTTCATCCTCACAGATCTTTGCTACTTCGCGCTCCACAAGAGTCATCTCTTCTACTCTGTGCTCTCTAACCTTTTTTTCATTCAACAGGTCTTTGAGGTTCTCTTTCCATCTTTCTTTGATACTTGTGGAACCAATACATACATTTATTTTCCATTCATTGATCAGCCTAACCTGTGCCACATCCTTCCCATTCCAGTTTATCTGCCTTACAACCAGTAGATCTAACTTTCCCCCCTTTCTTTGTCCAACCTGTCATACAAGTCATGATACACACTTTGTTTGGCCGTTAACACCTACACCTCCACCTCATACTTCATCTTCCTGTACTTTTCTCTGCTGTTTTCTGTCCTCCCAGTGTCCCACTTTTTCTTAACCAACCTTTTCGTCTTAATACACCATACTCCAGTGTACTGGACACACCAGGGGATCTGCTAAGAGTAGGGCCAGGATATTCGAAAAAAACTCACTAACACATAGGCCTTTAAGGCCTAGGATCATTCACCCCTACTCTTGAGATATCCTGAATGATGTCATCAATCTTCCCCCTCCTCTAGCTCACATTTTACCTGAGGGGTATAACCGCTGACAACCTCCACCATCACACCTTCAACTTGTAGTTTCAGACTCATCATTTTTCTGATACTCTCCTCACCTTGAGAACATTTTAGCTAAACTCTTCCTTCAGAGTTACTTCTCCTCTGGTCCTCTTTCCATTCACACCATGATAAAACTTAAACCTGCTCCGAATATATAAGCCTTTCTCTCTATCCATCTGGTCTCTGATATGAACAAGCTTTTACCTTTCTATTTTCCATTAAACTAGTCCTTGACTTTTACCTTTCCTTTTACCTCACTGCCAACCAACAATGTAGGCTAACAGCACCTGAGGCGGTAGTTATTAAACCAGCCCACAACCAATGTTAATTATCAGCATAATTGATTTGGATGCCCTTCCTGACATAACCCTCTGCATTTACCTGAACTTGTGGTTGCATTGAGCAAAGAAAACCCTTTTTCACAATAATGTTGCCTTTATCATTGGACAAAAGTCACATTGCGAACTCTTTAAAAAAAAAAAAAAAGATTTCAAGTCTTTTGTCCACTCTAAGAAACACCACAATAGGTGGGTCAGACCTTCTTTTAGCTGCAGTTCTTTTTGTTTAGGGTTATACTGGGGGAACTGGGTGGGTGGAGGGAGTAATCTAGTGAGGGAGGGGTCCCATCTGTGTGTGATTGTCCTGTTTTTTCTGTTTTTAATCATTTTCATTTTTTATGATTATTTTATCTGCTTTTATGTTGAACGCTTTGTGTTTTTATCTGTAATGAAAGGTGCTATATATATAAATAAATAAATAAAGTTTGAGTTTACTTTGGGAAAAGTCTTCAATTTGTCTCTTCCTGCTGAGCTTGAGCTAGATTGAGGATTTGGCCATAAAAAAAGACTTTTGACCTATTTATTGTTTAATCTTTAATGCTTTTTTATGAGCTCCTCCTTTAGGCTTCCATGGTGCAGAGGTGGACCAACCACCTCTAATCCGGAGATCGATATGTCCTTGCATGGGCAAGACACTGAACCCTATATTGCTCCTGGTGGTTTGGAGTTGGCACCAGTGTGTGTGAGAATGTATGTGCATGGGTGAATGGGACTGTGTGCAAAGCACTTTGGCCCTTCAAGGAAGGTATACCATGTACCATCAACAGTAATTTTTACATATATTTTACATAAACCTTGCACTAGATTTTCAATAACAAGAATAAACAAAGAAGCATTGAAATGGGCAGAGAAAACCACATTGCATAAGCTCTGTTTATGTCAGTGACATGACCAAAAAATAATAGTCACCTCTAGCCAAATAGCAGATAAAAACAAACAAACATCAAATATTCATGTTTCTTAATCTTTAAAATTAAAAAAAAAAAGTTTGCACAAACCGGTTCAGGTTTCTATCAGAAGATGTTTTTTGCAAAAACATCTGAAAAGCAAAAATATGTTTACAGCACAGCTTTAAAAAACATTAAAGATCGATTAAGGGGTTAAACTGATTGTGGAAAGAATGCTTGTCTTACTTTTTTATGAAGAACAAGCAGGTTATTTTTAGTTATAAAAGCAACACTTACAGTAAGTGTTGAGACCTCAAGGGATTGTTGGACATAATTATGTACTTTCAAGCAGACAGAAATGAGGGCTATTAAGGTACTTTCACTCAAGTACAAATCTTTAAAACAGCAAAAGAACAAATAAAAGAATAATGTTTATTTCTGTTCTGCCAGATCTCGTCTTTACTACCTTAATGGTAAACAGAATTTCTTGATTATATAACAAACAAAAAGAATCACTGTCTTTAACTGTTAATATCTTTTTTTTCTACTTCTTGCTTAATGGTTCAGAGGAAACAGTGCAGAGAAAATCTAAAAGACTGAGTCACAGGAAATGACCAAAGCTCTGTCATAGATGTTTAAATCACTTTGAAGTGTTAGACCACACTAACTGGATTCATGAAATTTCACATTATTCCAGGACCAAAGGGTTTGAACATTGCTGCAAAGCCTTCCGAATAAAAAAAAGAACAAACTAGCATCAGCTGCTGTACTCTGAATGCAGTGGAGCAGCTGTCAAAACATGCTTGTATGACCTGGAGCTCGGCACAGTAAATGAGCTGTAACATTACTTTGCTCTTGATGGAGAATGCATTAATGGAAAACCCTCCACCTGGAAATTCTAATGGATGCAAAAAAAGACAATCTAACAAACCGTTCTTGATGGGAAAAACACCTGGCGCTGTTGTTGTTTGCTTCCAGGGATGAGTTGTAAGTTCCTGATTAATGAATCTGTCCTATCTTGCAGCTTCTCCAAAAGAGGGAAACAGAAAATGTGCTGATAAACATGTTGAGCTGATGGAGGCACTCCAGAGTCGCATAAATCAGCTGGCACTCTGGAAATATTTTAGTTGTAAGAGGAGTAAACAAGCATAACAGACGGTATCCTGTGAGCAGAGGGGATTATGTGGCATGTTTGCATGCTGGGTGGGTAGCTGGGTCACCACACTGTCATGAGAACTATGGGCAGGTCACGTGTGTGACAGCCAGTCTGTGTGTATAGTGCTTTTTTGAGTCTCTCAAGCTAATAAAGGATGTGTGCCAGTGTCCTCTCAGTGCCAGAACCAGAATCTGCCTCTACACACCCCAAACTAGATTTACAGTAATGTAGATGTGTAGTTTAAGCTTATTTTACAAGAATTTATCCATCAACCTTGCTACCTTAACATGTAATTTTAAGCAGCTGGTTTAGACATTTACAGGAAGAGCCAGATCTGAGGTGCACAGGCAGCTGCAGAGCTGTCACCTGACCTGGAGCAGACACGACAACTACTTTTGGCTGTGCTGGACACAGGAAGCAGCACTGCCATGCAGAAGTGACAGCTGCTCATTCTCTCCTGCATGGAGTTTGAGGTGTGAAGGGCACTGAGGCCAGGAGGAAGATGTGAACACTACAGGAGGAAAGGAAGGAACAATGTGTGATTTAGGAAAAACAAAAGCAATCTGTACTTTTCAACAACTGCAGATTGTTGAAAGTGGTCTGCTTGGACAACTTTTCCCGATTTAAAAACAATAATAAGGACTATAAAGGATTTTTATCACTCGTTTATTTGGGAAAATGTTCTATTTCATTAGGCTAAAGACTGCATGCACACAAAAAACACAAATCTATTTGAAAAAAAAAATAGCTTTCTTCAAATAAAGATTGATAACTGAAAATGAGCAAGACTTGTTTTCAGATCAAGGAACAAGGAGTTGGTATTAACCCCGAATAGAGCAATCAAGAATTGAATCTCTAAAACCCCAGAAACTGCAGGAGGAAAAAGGTTAGCGCAGTCAAACTGCAAGAAAACAAAACAATCAAAGACCCAGTTTACAAAAATTGCAAGACATGTTCTTTACTTTCCATCATTACCAGGCCCACCATGATATGACTGTCAGACACAAGGTGAGGATATCACAGCTATTAGTAAGGATGGATTAACCATAATTCTGTGAGGGCTCTGAATCCTCAAAATATCCAATTTGCATCTAATCACAACAGCTGCGCAGTCATGCCGCTTTTCCTAAATAGACGTGGTGCAGCAGGGAATCCTATCTGCAGCTGTAACTGGCTCTTAGTTTAATCAATGAGTGTGATCACTCCAGACAATGTAACAAGTTAGATAGACGCAGAGCCATTACCTACAGCAGTAAAGACAAACTTGGAGTATATTATACCGCTCTGCAAAAATGAGCAGTCCAGCACTGTAATTTGTAGTAAACAAATTTAATAAAGTATAGTTTAAATCATATTAAGAGATTGGAAGTTTCTTGTCTTATTGTAATGCGTGATTGTGTGTTTTTATGTTTTACTAGTTACTTTGTGTAATGTCAGTTATTTACATGTGATTGTAATGTTTTCTAGCCTTGTGAGTGAGAAGTCAGTCTATGGAAATTAAAAAAAAGAGTCATCAATAATATCATCAATAATACAAAGGCCAAATGACATTGTTTGAACTGTAAATATAGGGACTTTCTCTAGCTACTGTGAAGAATGTCAGGAAGAGGCTCGGTTACTTGAAATATCAGTCCAGTTAAAATAATACCAGATTAAATGAAATCTGGCCAGGGTGAAGAGGTAGGGCGGTTGACCTCAGATCAGAAGATCCCAGCCTTCACCGTGCGCTAAAAAGCGTCCTTGGGCAAGACATTGAACCCCACATTGCTCCTGGACTGTGACTGTAAAGCACTTTGAGCTTTCAGGAAAGGTAGAAAAGCATCATAAATCCTGACATATTTTAAACAATTTTAGGATATTTTGGAGTCTACAGTCTTAGTATGAGGACATCTTCTGGATTTTTTTTACCACCAAATAGTAAGGCTCTAAAAAATGTTTTGGCGGGGGCACAGAAAATTCTTAAGCAAACTTTGGCTGTTGCTATTGAAAACAAACAAAGAGACAGTTGTACGCACAATTTCGCCAAACAAGACACCTCGAGCTAACAAGTAAGGCACCGCAGCAGAATGTGACACCTCTTAACCTTGGCACACTGGTCCTTTCGTTCTCATCTTCCGGAAAGTATGTGGATTTGGCAGGTGATTGGGTTCGTTTATATCGCGGCAGCAGTTTGGCCAAGATTGCCTCACTGTGTGAAGCCAAGGCAACAGTAGAATGAGACCAAATGGCTCTTAATTGGAAAGCAGAGGGAGGAGGGCAGTGGGACTGGTGGAGGGCATCTGCTCAACATTTACCTAGTGTTTTATAATTAGATGAGCGCAAGTGATTGGAAGCAAGGCGTCTGTTTCACTATGATATCTCAGATAACAATTCTGTGACTTGGAGAGTCACAGAGGTAAGATGACGATAGAAGATGCTAATGAAACATGACATATAGTGTTACACAACACAAAACGGTGTGAGACAATAAAGACTGGTCGTAAAGGGAAAGTCAATCCTAAACATTATTGGGTCAGCTTTTCTTTATATCCGCTACTCACAAGGTTAATTTATTCCTAAAAAAACACACACAAATTAACAGCTTTTTAACTTTTCTTAAGTTTTTTTTGGATGAAAACCAAAAAAGACGTGCAAGATTTCTAATACTGATCACCCCCCCCCCAAGAAAAAAAGCATTTGAACGGAAAATAAAACAAACAAAATAATACACTAAAATATAATACATACATATGAATGTTTTTTTTAAATGAGAGAGTTAGAAAATACAATTCCTCTTGCATTAATGAAATTGATGTATTCTCATATAAAAGGTATTTAATGTAGTAAATTCATCTAGGGAAATCACAGAGGTCTAACTGAGGTGTAGATTGTTTCCTAGAAAGAAAGAGGAAACAGCAGCTGCCAAGGTCCAGTCCAGAGAACAAGCAGGTGTGATAGATTTTCTGTATCAGAGCAGCAGGAATATTTTCACCACCTGCTTTTTCCCGAGACACATCCTCCACCCAGTGCAGGTAAATCAAACTCTTGTTTTGGAGCACAGTGACACGTTCAAAGACACTGAAAAACTGTGTGCTCTGCTCTTTGGCCTTTTCTCAGTGTACATGTCAATTCCCTCCAGGTTCCTGTCTTTTAACACCTTTTTTTTTCCAGTGTGTCTTCCACTGTTGATCTTTTCAGCCTAAATCACACCCACTATCTATAGAAATATTTACCGCAGATAGATAATCTCTGAGGTCTCCTCCACCCACAACTCAAAAATCACAGCACTAATAATGCATAAAGGGACTTTGTTGAGATCGAAACAGCCGATACTCTCCAATTCACAAACACACACAGTTGCCTTAAATTCTTGACACCTATTGATGCAAATGTGCTTAAAACTTCTACGGCTTCAAAATTATCTTAATTTAGAATCTAATTAAAAGCAAAAACACAAGTGAATTTTCATTTTTCATAACTGGAAATAAATGCAGGGTCAAGTGGTTTAAAAAAATCCAACAATAGAAAAACATTTCATGGATTTTAGCAATCCAGAGCTAAGTTGACTTTTGATGCCTTTGGGGCGTAGAAGTCAGAAGGAAATCAACGCCTCCAGTGGTCTCTTCATTTATTCATTATATCTCTGGCATTACTTCAATATCCTTAAATTTCAAAGTCAATATTACAGAAAGACTTTACTTCTGCTGTTAAATAAATGTTGTTTTACCAAATATGTCATGTAAAAATATCAGAGGTTTTTTTTTGGACCATTGACTACAGCAGGCTTTGGGAGTTCAGTGCAGTTTTTTGGCACTGATCCCTTACTGACTGCACGATGAAGACAGCCACTCCCTCGCCTTATTTGACAAGTGGTGCAAAGAAACTGACAGGGGCCGCTGACTCTCCGAGGTATAGTGATGTGCCGCTGACACTAATGGACTACCACTCTGTGACCCTTTAACATTATCCTGTCTGAGGCTTGTCTATCATGATCTGTGTCTCAGACACATGCATAAAGTTCAGCCCAAAGGACTGGAAGTGTGAAAACTAACTTTGACTGAGAGGCTTTCGAAGCTATACAGCCCAAAGGTAAAGCTTCAATATCAGCTGTCTTTGTACCAGATGTTTGATAAATGAAAAAGCAAGTTTGATGTCACCCATAGAAAATGGTCTGCTCCTGGATCCGATGATATAAAGTCAATTCAATCGCCACTTTTTTCAAGATATGGACACCGCCATGTTGGATCCAGATATCGTCAGAAAGTTGTGATCTCTCTTAATTTTATCTATAATTCTATCTATCTATCTCCCTCACCAATTAGGAGTGAGCTTGTTGGAAGTTTACACCCCTACAACTTGTAGGCGGTCTTGGGAGAATCTGTCAATCAAACATCGGACGAGGGAGCCAACTGGCACCACATACTTTTATCGAGGCATCTGATTGGTCAATTTACAACTTGAATAACTTGCACCACTGGAAAAAAAACGTAATGAAAAAAAAATCGAATACGCAAGAACACGTTAGAAATACAGTAGTAGAGCAAGACCAGTTTTTCGGATGAATAGAATGACTGATAGCTGTTTATTTCTCTATGAAAGTCTATAGGATTTTGGCTTCTTGTAGCCAGTGGGTACTTCCTGTTTGGAACGCCAGGACAGTTTCTCATATATTTAGTCAATGAGTTAAAATGAATCCAAATTGTGCCTAGGTGTACATCCTAATCAAAGTTGTTTACACTATATATTCTGTAAAAAATCGTCTCTGCAAGAATTCCAGTGTTTTAGCAAATGATGGCATTGCAATTTCCCTTTATTACCACAGATTGCATTTGACACTATCTGTAAATAAAGTATTCTGAAGGGTTAATATCTTTTTTATTATTATTATTATTTTTTTTAACTTGTCCTGTCCAACAGCTGGGCAGACAGATGAGAGCTGAGGGCCTCTTGTGTTGGACATATTTTATTAACAACAGGGGTTATGAATCTTCTGACAAACCGAGAGGTATGTCTGAATAAACCCCTTTTTGTAATCGAGGCCAAACTTTTATCTATTTTGTGAATCATTTTTGAAAATCTTTAGTGTTGGACCGACGGGAAAAGGAAAGGAGGGAAGAAGAGAGAGGATGTTAGAGAGGGGGGGGATAGGAGGGTGATTATGGGGGGGGGGGTAAAACCATGAAGCAACATAAAGCAACAAGTTTCTGGATGGTTAAACTCATTACATTGAGGTTCAGATGTGATACAAGTCTATAAGGGGCGGGGCCTGTCCACACACACACTCAAATGTTATAAACATATACGTTGGCTTAAAAAAATTTTTACATGTCAACATGTACACAATACAAATATTGTTCACACACACATACTTATGCCTTCAAACCAACTACTGTGAAATATTTCATTCAATAATGCAAAATATTAGTGCAAAGGTGAGTTGTTCCCTCACTCTCTCTCTAATGCCCCCTCTACTGCTCACACACACAAAAACATCTCAGGACCTCAGTTCAGGACCCTTTAGCTGTCCAAAACTGCATGAATCATAATATCCCTGCGTTTTACATTCCTAAATCACATTAGATCACATGTGGTCATTGATGGTCCCCCACAGTAAGGTATCTCAAATTACCACTACATCCCTCTAAAGGGAATTGTGTGAGCGATGACATATTGCCATACCAAGGTCAATTGTAAACTGCATATACTGTATAATGCTAAAAGTTACAGCAATACTATAAAAACTATAAAAAGACTGAGTCTGCATGGTCAAGAGTGGTCAGGTATCACAGTTGCAGAATGGATGTACACTGAGAAAGGATTTGATACCTTCCAAAAAAGATTCCACACAGCTATAAAAAAAAAGAACGTACCACTCTTCCAAGCTATTTTCCCATTCTCAGCCCCATGTGCCGTCAGTTAGCCAAAAATTGCATCTAAAATTGTCGGGCTGGGTAATCATCAACCTTTTTGAGGCTGTATAACAAGGTTTAAACACTTCTATCCATTACTAAATCAATCCCCAAATGTAACATAATGTTTCTGCACAACACTGAAAATATTAGGGCAGGTGCCTCCACCCCCCACCCGCCCTGCAGTTCTCCCCTCTGTCAGTCTGGTGTGAAGACTGCGAGGAAGCAGAAATGAGTGTGAGAAGATCTGGATTGTGTGGGAGGTGCTGGGTTGACTGGGGAGCTGCGCAGGGAGAAAACACGACCCCCCATTCCAAGCATGCATAGACCAAATCTTCTTCCTACTTAGAACTTTGCTGAACATTTCTATACTTGCTGTTTCACAGCAATACATTGTGTTGTAATTTTTTTTCCTTCTCATCCACAAGATAGAACATAAAAACCTACTTGAAATATAAATATATTGAATTTTTCCACCCTTTACACTAGAATTTATATGGGAATAACATTTACCAATCTGCATCATATGATCATTATCTTGTAAATCAATGCACACACTTGCTTACATTTCAAATGCGACAGGAGTTTTTAGATGGATTCCACAATTTAAGAAGATTACATTTACTCCGAGGTGTCAAGTGGAAGTTGCTTTGCATTGATGAGGCATCGATTTCTTTGAGGAAGAGTTTTTTCACGGTTGCTGCAAAGCTCTCATTACGAATGCAGCTCATTAAAGGAGAGCTCTGTAACTGTGCCAGTGTGTCTGTGTGACAGCAGCAGAAACAATGGAGCCACGGCAGGGCTTGACACACGGCCGACTAGAACACACATTTCGCCTTCAAAACAGAGAACCTTTGCATTAATTAGTTGAAAAAGATTGTTCTACTGTGGTGGACTGGGTTTATTGTCACTGACTCTTTGTGCTTCTGTGGTTGCATTCATGGTGCTTCTTATCGCTTCTGTCCCCAGGGCCTGTCTATGCGAGCGGTTGAGCGAAGAGGTGTGAGTCCGTGTCATCCTCCTCATCAAATGGCTGTCAGGCTGGGCTTATCATGGGAGCTGCAGGGGGACTTTGCTGACCTGCAGAGTGAGATCCTGTGTGGCCGCTTCACCCGAGGGCCTTTGTGTCACCACAACGGCCCTGACGCCAAGCGCCCTTCGCCTCCAGCATACAAGCAGAGAGCGATCGCCTGACCTGCGCCGGCAGCAGTCTCACACATACACACAGACCCACCGCTGACAATCCCCAGCGTCTGATTCCCCGGGGTTCATGCTGAGGTTCAAAAATCAAAATAGGAGAGATGATAGGAAAGAGCAGGAAAAAAAAAAAACGCAGACAAAGTGCAAAATCCTTTTCAGGAAAAGCTTCTGGCAGAGGACCTCCAGGCTTTTTCCAATCTTTTTATCAAATATAGATGACAGAGGCAGCCTCTGCCCTGTCACCATCATATTTCCTAAAATGTCACCAGAGATGGTGGAGTTGATACTTTATGTCTTGAGGCTGTGCTGACTGGACGCTTAGTGCACAGTATGATAAAGATAAGAGAAAGCATGTGTATGCTGTCAGGTCCTGTCCCTCTTCAGTAGCCATAAAAAGTATTTTTTTAACCATAAAACTGCAGCAAAACAACTTTAGATTGTGGTGTCATGGCTTAGTTCTTATCAAATGTTTCGATGATTGAACTAAGCATGTTTTAATATTATTTTTGAAAACAAATTGATTTTTTTATCATAAAGAAACTCAGATAAATAAAGTTCACTGTAATGGATCTAATTTTGTGCATTACAATGTGTGTTCTGGTAACACAGCATCTGTGCTGCCTGAAGCACACTAAACTCTGCAAAAATTCCTCTAAATCACGTCATTCTTTTTCCCCCCAAAAGTTTAGATTTTCATACATAGATCATTGGTTGAACTTTCCCTTCGTGTTTTGCCTTTGTCACAGCTGCCTGTGTAGTGGGATACGGCGTTCTGCGGTAAACCTGTACAGGGCACACAGGTGGCTCGCACAAAAGTTTACGATAGATATAGACCACTTGGTCTATTGTTCATGTTCATGCACATTTCTTTTCTACAGGGATGCTGTAGGCAACAGGTTGTAGCGAATACCTATATAATACATCAGGGTAAGCAAGAGAAGTCGTTGAGACGCAGCTACACCATATGAATTTTTCCCTTTTTCACCCCCCTAGACCCTGCAAACTAAGCTAGAGGACCCTCAGTGCTGATAATGTGACAAGTCTGACTGTTAGAATTTAAGAAATTAGGTAATCAGAGCGTACTATGTGTGTGTATCCAATGGGTTCCACCTATTACCAGCACAACTCGTTTGTGTAGCTTTTGCACACGTCAGCAAGGAGCCAGTAACCCCATCTTACTATTGACTAGAAGGTGGTTTAAGGGCGCCGTACGACAGCATCACCCCTACATCATAAGTGTGTAAAGATTACATTATCCTTTACCATATGTTTACCACACTCACAAGAATGGTACGCTCCTTTTTCCTGACGTCCCTTAAGGTAGCCACACAAGCATGAAGGGAACTGCAAGACATACCTGCTCCCTTTAACACACTGCCACCCCCTTACACTTTTAAGAAACACAGGTTGTTCTGACATAATTATTCAAGCTGCTTAATGCAAATATTCTAGTTGAATAACTTGTTACAGCAAACTTATCTTCAGAAGAAGTTTTTTTATTTTTCTCAGTTTTATATAAACAGATCAGCTTTCTTTTTATCTTGAACATAAATTTAAATTTAGATTAGAAGTACAGCTAATGACGATGGATATGATGTAATCAATGCTTGCTGTACTCAAAATGGAAAGAAAGTAAAATCCTTTGTTCTAACTTCTAAGGATTTCAAAACAATCTCTTAAGCTTGCTGGGTTTAAACAGAAATTAAAGAAAAATCAGCAGACAAAAAACGTTTTTTTATCTGAAGTATGCATTTGCTTCAGTTGACAAATAATTATTGGACCCACGTCAATGAGACTATGCGGCTTTTATACAGAGATATCTTTCAAATTTGGCTTCACAGAAGCGATGATGGGTCTTTGACTTTGATAGGAGACTTCAGAATATTTAGTTTCAACTGATGGTGGGTAGTTTTTCTTGGACATTGAATAGACCGCAGTTTAAATTGTCATGCATTCAGACACAAATGATAAATGCAAAGCAACGCAAGCTAGCGATGGAGGTTGGAGCCATGCAACAGATTTAGCAACGGACAACTGATGGTCTCTGTGAAGAGTAAATATTCACAAATAGTGTTATTAAGAATATTCTTCATGCAAACTCATCAATTTTTTAAATGTCTGGACAGAAGTGTACATTTTAAATCTCCTTCTCCAATGGCTGTCAGGTGGATGGAGAGTGTCTCTAACTGAAATCCATGCAAGCGTGCAATCCTTTCTAATTGAGAAAAGACGGAAGGGAAAATAAATGCATCCGGGTGGATGACAGTAATTCAACGAGGGTCTGTTTAAACACAGATAATCAGCTGGGAGGCCCCCCTCTTGCAGATGCACTGTTCCCTGTGTGCATCCCGGAGCTCTTTGTTTTCATCAGTGATTGTAGTAAAAACTTGCAACAAGCTGTCAGGTCTGTTCACACTCTACCCATGATACACACACAGAAAGATGCACAGACAGTTGAGAACAGAATACAGTTTTGTATAGAAATCACAAAACAAGTTGAGGCTCAATTAGTCACACAGATATGCAAGAAAGACATATGGGTGGGAACCTACATGGAGATTTCTGTGAATGTGAATGAACTCACTGACACTTCCATAGGCAAACAGACTTGTACGCATCCACAAAACTGCTGCTGCATGAAAATGATATCTCCTTTTTCTTTACTGAGACAGGGGAGGACTAAAAATAACTGACAAAAAATATTTAAACCCGTCAAATATTCCTATGAGATATCAATTCCATAATTTATCCTCTGACAGAGTTGTTATAAATCAACTTCGATTGCCCAAATGGACATTTCGGTTCCCTGGAGAACTAAGAATTAAGATACTCTGGCATCATTTTCCATGATTGCCTACAAAACCAAATCACGGTGAAGACCTTTGATCTTGATGGGAATGTCAGAGATGCAGCAGATAGGGCTTAAGTATTACCCACACATGACGCCACGATGATGTCATCCTCATCTAAGGAGGACCAATCTGTGACCAAGACAGCCAGATTCCATTTGTCCCAAGGTGATGGGACTTAAAGCAAGGTGAATGACGGCATCCTCCTCCAGGGCTCTGATGTTTTCATCGCTATCTGCTTTCTTCTTGTCTTAACAATCCCTAACACACAGCCGGTCTCTAAACGCAGAAGAAAAACAGTCGGCAGCCAAAACAGCAATCTAATGCAAAGCAGTGAGATATAGCGCAAAAGATTTTTCTGATAAAACTCTTTACTTCCCAGAGGAAAATAGAATGCCACGGTTTGTTTGCGTGGCTCTCCGGTGGCACTAGCTGTGACAAAGTAGAAAGAAATGGAAAGGGATGGAGGCACACACAGGAGATAAAACTGATTTTGAAGAGCTTTGCTCGTTTTTGGGGCTGGAGAGCTGCACGAGCACAACAAGGGGCTCCAGACGCTTGATCTGTGGCTGAAAAGGTCAGCAGGGTTCTTACTGAGATAAGGAACACATAAAAAGGAAAAGGTCAATTCATCAGCTCCCTCTTAAATCCTCTTCTGCAGCTTCATAGAAAGATTTAGCTGGCTGATAAAAACCCAATGGCTTCATGGTGGATGTGACATCTGAATGTACAGACGCACAGCTCCACGCCAAGAAGGTGCAATCTGGAATTTTAATTATCTTTTTAATTCCCCCTCCATCTATAACGTTGCATTGAAAAACAAACAATAAGAGCCAGTGAAATTTCATAAAGCAGAGCAGTCATGCAATTGAATGTGTGATTCGCACAAAATTACACTATGAAATCTCCAATTACCAAGTCAGGGGGAGGCATTGGTTACGCAACAGTGAATGAAAAAAGCATCAGGCAGTGAGAGGAGAGCTGTAAAAGGAGAAGGTAAGAGAAATGCCTCTTTTTTTAACTAGTATAGGCAGAAATTAGGGCGTTTAAATCTCCATTTTCTGGCTCTGACTGACAGCAGTGACGCTCGTAGACATTCCTTTATGCTGCAATCAAACACGGCTTGCTTACAGATCAGGGCTGACTCAGAAATATGGTTGGTTATATGACTTTGGCATAAGGAAGATTTGTGTGTCTGCATCTGTCCATATGGGCCTTTGTAATATTCAGAAATTGTGAAATATAATCTGTGCTGAGAGGAGAGATTATATTTCAGGTTAATCTTTTGCTGGGTGGACACAAGATCAATCATGCCGAGCACTTTCCCCCGTCCACATCTCTTCTTTTCTCCTATTAATTTGAATGGCTGAGAGGCATCTTTGACAACAAAGAAAAAAAAAAAAGGAAGATAGATGACAACTTTCACAGTCAACTGTCAGGAGATGTGGAGAGGGCAGAAGATGTGGGAAGCGCAAGGTTTAAGATTGTTAATATACTCCTGAAGCCATTGAAAGATCATTATGGAGTCATGGAAGCACCTCATAGGGGTGGGCCGTTTTTCATAAAGGCCTATATTCCAACAAAATCATTCAAATATTTTCCATACAAGTGTGCTTTCACATAAGGTAAGCACAGTGATTTCATTATGCAGGAAATGCTCCAGAATTTCACCTTCATGTGACTTGCCTTTACACACTATGCTGTTGACAGCAGACCACGGACTAAAGCAGAACACGCCCCCAGGAAAAAGTCCTACTGCTGCAACAGCTGCCTGTTTAGGGGCAGGATTGCAACAGATGAGCATTTCCTAGCATAAAAACAAAACAAACTGGTCCTCTGACTTTTTTATTTTTATTAACACTTCCATCTCTTCATGTTGTAAAGCTTTGGAGCTTTTCAATGAGGAAGATGTATCTCACTTCCAGGCGCACTGGGTTGTTATGGCGCTCTAAACACTGTTATCAATTAGGCCTTCACTTTAAACCAATAGCTAATTGGCCTGTCATTTTCTTCTCAGCCAATCACAATAATCTTTACGGTATATTTTTATATATTTTATAATTATATTTTTCGCCTTTCCTCCTCCACCCCGTTCTGCACCTGGAGTAATGCTTTGTCACAGTCTGGCCTCTAACCACCTTAATGCACCTTTATACATCTATGGCTCGAGTTCATTATCATAAGGCCAGTCTAACCGCCAAAGACCTATTTCATGCACATATTTCTGTAACACAAACAAATCTTTGCTCATATTCTTAATATCTTTGCATATTGACAACTAATCAGGTGTTTTTTCCAACCTTGTTCATGCTTCACTGAATTCATATTGTAGGCTGTTTCAATCACAATGCACAATACTTCAGTGTCTTTTTTTATAACAAAAACACCTATTTTGGTTTATTAACCACCAAATACTCTAGTGAGGTGAAATGCATCAAGATTCACTTGCAAATGAATCAAGACCTTCATTTTTGGACATTGAGAATCTGCCGAGTATGGAAACCCCCGTTAGCGTAGATGACAGAAGTCAATGTCTGTTGATGATAGAACTTGGGTTTTTCCTCACAAAACCCTTCTTTGCAATTGAACAAATTCAAATTGATTTTTGAATCAAAAAATACAGTATGATTGTAACAAAGTTATGTAAAAATTCTTTTAGCCCTTCTCTGCTTGGAAGTTTGGAAGTTTTGCAAACTCTGAAACTAACATGTTTGAATGCAGTTAAATGGAATTTAATGGCTTGGTTCCAAAGGGTTTAACAAAATTCTGCTGTGCCTTTTCCATATGAATGATGGAGACAACTCGCTGTGGTTTGCCAAGCGGTTTTCACAGAAAATCTGGCTGTTGTGATAGCTATGCAACCTTTTATTGACTAGACATCTATTACACACATGGTCGGTAGTGCTGCAGCGGCAGCAGCAAGTCAGATGTGTCCTTCTTAGACTGTCTCCACTTCACAGCTTTCACATCTGGTGCTGGCATATAAAGTACACTATCCTCTCATTGAAAAGCATTTCAGGAATTGCCTTTCACCCCAGGAACAAAAAAATTAATTCAATTTTTTTTGTGTTTAAGGTCTTTCCATCTTGTCCAGTCAACCCTGCTGCTCTGCTCGACACGACGTCTCCGAACTGGCAGTCCATTACTAACAGTCAACTTCCTAAATGCCACAACGCTCTAAAATTCCTGAACCTTGCTTTTTATTGAAATATTCTCCATGACTAGGATCTGTTTTTCTTGGGGTCGCTTTGTGTGTCTTCAAGTGTGTGTGTGCGTGCACTGAGGGTGCCTCATTCTCATTCATATGCATCAGCAAGTTATCAGAGACCGCTGTGCCTCATCGAGCTGAGAAGCTGCTTTCCATTTATTTCTCAAATGCAGTGGAAAGTGATTCTTCTCCTGCCTAATAAAACTTATAAAACTACCCATGCTGCTTTCAAAATTTCTTCTGAGGTAAAAAAAATAATAATAAAAGGAAGGCAGGCTGATTGGAGAAGCACAACATGGGATAAAGAAATATAAAAGGCCTTTGCTCTCTGCTGGGAGAGGGGATATTCATTATCCAGCAACACTGAGAGGATGAGAGATGCCACTTTAGCCTAGTGGTGCCTTGAATATCGTTTGGCTGTCATCGGGGTTCCCTCGGGACACTTCATTTGATTGCAGTTCAACAACAAACAAAAAAAAACCTAAACATAATGCAGAGGGAGAATCCAGGCGCTGAAAGGCTCTGTCTTTCTCTTCTGTGCTGCACTGCTCCTCTCATCAACATCTGCCATCCTGTTAATTAGGCCCCAAAAAGCACACATCATTGAGTTTTAGTGGTTTGCAGTCAAAGTGTGACATTCATGAGGAGGAGCTCAGGAGCAAGATGGGTTTTGCAAAGCCCTGCCAGATCAGGGACCGAATCTGCACGTCTGCAAAACAGGCCTAAGCTTCACCGCCTGCTTCTCGGCACAACCCTGAAAGGTTGGAAGGCTGCTAAACTTTGGTTCAAAAGGTGATTTCTTCCTTCCTGAACAGTGATCAGAGGAAAGCGTCCAAGGGAAGTCGAAAGCAGCGGGGAGCAGCTGGAGCAAAGGGTTGGAGGTGCAGCGAATGAGGACGAGCAATCGGAGGAATCAAGTGGTGGAGGAAAAGAAGGATTGACAAGAGTTAATCAGCCAGCGTGGAACTGAGAGATGGGGTTTCTCCGCCTTTGGGTTCGAGCAGGAAAGCAGATTCAACAAACCAAAAAGGAAAGAATTAAAAAAAAAAAGTCACGTCAGTGAAATAGCTTTGCAGGCCAGCTGAGAAGGGTGAACACATTTTCATGCAGAACACCTGCAGCCCCAGAGAACAGAGGAAAGACAGAGGGGGAGCCAGCTAGTAATAAATCTCCCGCAGCTTGTGGGGCCAGGCAGGAGGCGAGAGTGTCAAGATAGGTTCTGCGTGTGAATGGAAGAGAGGAAGGCTGACGAAAAAAACCTGTGACTGACTCCTGCTCTTCAAGTAGACCTGCTACAAGCCTGGTTTGTCACGCCGACCAAACCAGCAAGGCAGCTTCCTTTGCATGAACACACCAATAGGATGGAGTGTGGAATAATCTGAAAGTGTGGAGTCTATGCGACTGTTTCTGGTCAAAACCAACGACAATGAGGTGGGCAAACATCTTTAGACCTAGCATCCACATGCGTAGACATCACATTTTGGGTTAGTAGTTAATTCTGCTTAGCTGGGGCCTTGTAACTCTGTGTTTGTAGAGGGTTAGCTCAAATATTAGCTATGGTCTGAAGAGGTTAAAAAGAGGAATTGTGTGTTGGAGAGACCGGTGTGAGCAGCTTCCTGCTGTCAAAAGCATACTTTTCCTGGTTATCAAGATGTGACATAAAGCAGGAAATGCAAAGACGCTCTACTCTGTTCATCTCCTGTTTCTCTACCTGTGGTGCCGATGTATTTCTGATTTTGCTGTGTTGCCAAGAATCCAGCGCTTGTTTGGTTTTCTCTGAGGGCTGATACCCGACTAAGAGGTGATTCGTCTTTGCAAAACATTCCTTTTATCATTTTTTTTGCTTTCTTTTGCCCACAGTATCATATCAGCTGTTCCTCCTTTCTTCCTCATCTTCAGTGTCTTCCACCAAGAACCTGGCAGAGATCAGAGTTTAGGTGCTGATGCTGCAGCCGGAACCAGCTCAGTGTGTCAGTGGGTGGACAGCATTTTTCCCACTTGGCAAACCTAGTTCTGTGCTGCAGAAACCCACCGGCAACCCAGTTTCCCTAACAGCTGCTACAAAGGCTGACTCAAAAGCCAACAGAAGGATCAAGACAGCACTATTTTTATGGACCTTCTGTAGGGAAGTGCTTTCTACAGTTGTAACCAGCTCACGCCTCGGGGGTGTCTTGACAGTTCTGTCCGCTTGAAAACACACCAACAGCCCATTAGTAAATGAAGCGTCCATTACTGCTGATATGCATAACTACGGCGCCTTTTCCCTAATCATTAATGCAGACCAGCATCACTCCGTCAGCCCGCATCGGTCGACTCGTATTGTCTCAAGTTGCAGTCAAGTTGAAAGCCGAGGGGCGCAGTTGACTCGATTAACTAGATTACCTCCCCTGCTTCCTTTTTTTCTCACCCAGTCACTTCATGAGGGGTAAAGAGAGACGCTTCACATCTAATTAATGCGTAGGGCGATTGTATAAAACAGCTAATGAGGATGGGATCACAGTGGCGTGAAGGCAGGCGGCACAGGAAGGGAGGGGAGGACTGCTTCTCCACTTTCAGGAGGAGCTTCTCAGCTTCAAGTCTGTCAAAGGACGAGGGCTCGGGGTGAGACTGGAGGCGGTTGGATGGATGCTTGTTTGTTTGTCTACCTGTTTTATCTCAATTATTAGAATGATAGCCCTGCAGGAGTGTGAGGCGGAGAGACACATTCATGGAAATTATGTAATGGGTGCAGCGCATTAATATGGAGGACATCTGTTTTGAAATTAGGAGTCATAAGTGTTCTGACCACTGACTATAGTACAACTTTACACAAGGAAAAGGATCCTGAACAACAGATTCTGAGAAAGAAACACAAACTCTTAATAGGACCCAAGTGATCCTGTTCCTTAAAAAAACTTGCTCCCTCAGCACGTCCAGTAGGATGAATGGGCTTCTCACTAGCTGCTCTCCAAGCAACTGCTCATTACTCAAAACACATCTGCTGGTGAGTAACCCCCCCCCCCCCCCCAAACTACTTCAGCCTCACTTTCATTCTATATATTAATCCCTCATACCAACCTCCTCCCTCTTTATCAAAACTTAACAAAAAATGCTCCACGCTCCGGCTGACCCCCCGTTAAAGCCCCCACATAAATCACCTCAACACAAACAATCAAAGCCCCAGCTCACCTGTGCAATCTCATAGAGTAGCTTGTAGTGTTCCTCTCGCTTTTGTAAAGTGCACAGATTGCAGCCCATTATAGTTGTCGTGGAAACGCCAGGCGTCCAAATTTCCCCGAGTAGTGATGGTACGCACGCAGGGGGTCACCCTCCACAGCGGAGTTGCTGGCGGTCATCAGTCACTCCTTAGCGAGCATCTCCTCCGGGGCATCCCAGTCCCACATTCAGACAGTCAGAGCCAAAGCCAGCTCGGATGCGCTGGAAGCCTCCAGCTGAGTGTAACAGGAGAGCATGCAGAGATGTGCAGCGGCAGCCTCGGCAGCAGCAGCAGCAGCAGTTCAAGCATCAGCCGGGATGTCTGGTCTCTCCCTCTGTTTCAGCCTCACACACACGCTCACGCACCAGAGTTGTGACCGTTCACTGAGACACTCCCCCCTCTTTTCCTCCTCAGTGTGAGTGCACATGACGATGCTGATAGCAGCTCATGAATAATGAGGGGGGATCTCCATGCTGTTCATGAGGGAGGTGGGAGCAGGGGAGGGGTCTGACAGAAAGGGAGGAGCTTGCTGCTGCTTCATCAAAGCAAGCACAATTACACAATAAGCTCCTTTGTGTGAACAGGTTAGTACTGATGAGCAGAACGTGGGCAGAGAAGGATGTGTGGATGCTCCTGCATCAATATTCCGTCATGTATTTGTTTTTGCATTTCCATGAATGCATTTTTGTTGAGGAATTATCACTGATGCTCTCATTTTGTTGAGTCAGATTAATTGTTTTAAAAGTAAAATGGTTTCACTGCGAAAAAAGACAATGCCCCTAAGAAGTACGTCAAAAATTCTTACCAAATCAGTAAGACATGTTTTCTCAGACTAAGATTGTTTTGCAATTGAAATAATCTTTCTTAATAAGATTATATATAAAACAGACAACAAGACAATTTTCATTTGAAACAAGGTTCTTTTTACTTCTTAAAATTCAGTTTTTGTCATGTTCCAATAAGAATGAAAAACTATTGTTGGCTGCTGCTCCTTTTACAAAAGAATTTTTTTTTGATGATTTAAAAGTAAGCAGTTTGTAGCTCAAGATAAAAAAAAAAAATCAGTTTGGATGCTTCAGCCCCCAACTTTCTGTCAAGTTGCAACTCATAACTTTCATATTGAAGGTGAAATAATTTGCAGATTATTTTTAACTCAGGTGATTTTGACACTCAGGGGGTCCTCAGAGAAAATTAGCAATCAGTACAGCGACAGAGACTTGGAAGACAATACATCAACCATCAGCTTCTCAAACTGTGATAATTGCTAGACAATAGTGCTTGGTTATTGTCTCCGCTCTGGAACCTCCTTCCATGAGCAGGAAGCTGCATTAATGAGCAATAACTGTTAACAAATTGGCCTCCCAGCAAACATTGGGACTCGTGGTTCAGGCATGGTACAGCTGAGAGGTAGATGAGTGCTCATCAGCTGGCTACTGGGCATCCTGCCCCCTGGGGCTCTAATCCGATTTTCCGGGCTTTAATTTTGCTCCGCTGCCTGGAGGCAAGGCCAACAAAAAAAACTACATCACCAATAGGATTAATACCATCATCTTTTGTTTATCTATATCTGAAACATCCAAACTGTCCCCTTTGCAAGCTGCTCCTCATCCAGGATAACTTACCACAAGTGAGTTCCCTGAAATTGCCAAGCAACACCAAATCCATGAAGAGCTGTTCTGTAAAGTGTCAATTTGACATCAAAGACTCTTGTTGGGAAAGTGAGGTGTAGGAGCACATCGCTGCATTTGATGAGCTGAGCTGCTGTTTGCTTGTGGTACAATGAACTGTGGAGGAAATGTGAATCCCAGACAGTCTTCTGAAAATTGCATATCGAGACCGAAGCTGTGCGGTGCTGAGCAAGAAGCACTTTTCCTGTGGTTGCCTGTGGTCAGCGGAGATCAAAACCGTAAAAATCATCAAGGGAAAACGAAGTCAACATTCTGCAAAGAAATGCAAATGGTTCCCTGAGAAGTGATAGGTTTGTCTCTGAACACCAATCTGTGGAGTGGAGATGAGAAGACAAAAGAAAAAAAGGGCTGCAAGAATAACACCAACCCTGTCTTTGGTAAAAATATAGACAATTTTGATGCAGTCAACAAATGACGAATGCTCACAGGAAGACTAAATATAACATCACTTTACAATACTGACAAAAACAGCTCTATCTCGCTGTTTATAAGTACATTCTCAGTCTTCCTCAAATGTTCATAATCATAAATAGAAAAAAAACTATACTATTATTTAAAATGTAATAAATTAAAGGCTTGTGGAAACTGTTACCAAATTCTCTAACAGTGTATGAAAATAGGTTACAAGAAACAGCCCGAGACATGACTCTACTGTAAGGGTTGGGATGTTCACATTCATCATTTTTCTCATGACCTGGAAAGTAAATCTGATGCAGGAGATTTAAAAAAAACAGCCTTGCAATGAACAGGTAATCTGTTCAGGATCTACCCCACCTTCACCCTACAGTCCAAAAATATGCTCTCATAGGCTATTTGGGGATTTAAAAATGTCTATAGGTGTGAATGCGTTTGGTTGTGTGGCCGTGCAACTAACTGACATTTCTATGGTGAACCTAATGGTGGCTGGGATAGGCTCCAGCAAACCCATGACCCCAAAAAGATTTGGCATATTTGGAAAATGGATGGATGGATGGATGGATGGATGGATGGATGGATGGATGGATGGATGGATGGATGGATGGATGGATTGACGGATGGACGGATAAAACATAATGCTCCTATGAGCAGTTAAAATTGGTAAAATGCATTTAAGTCACCAACTTTAAACTCTAAAATGTTTTAATCAATGTATTTCTGTTGCATAAGTTTTGTTTTTTACGTGACAATTTAAGGCGTTGGAACAATGAGGATAAGGAATCAATATGAAAGCTATTTGGAGGGAGAGACTGTGATTTCATGTTTTGCACTTAGATTTTCTTGCTCAGTGTAGTGAACATGAACAAAAATGGGGCTGCAGGGATAAAGATTTACAGTTTAGGATCCATACTTAGCTAAAACAGATGCATATACGTTTGTCCCCGCATCAATTTACGAAGAGTGCCATTAAAGAAACCTAAAAAACCCACTAAATCTCTTCTCCATTCCCTGCGATACGAGGCCCATTAACTGACTGCATGAAAGCAAGTCAGGCTTTATTTCAACCCTAACTGGCAAAGGGCAACTGGATGATAAAGTACAGTCAGACAGGAGGAAAGAGGGGTTGGAAAGAAGCTAAATAAACATTTATCAATATAACATCAATACTTTATCAATTATAAGAAAAATATCCAAGAACACACAATACAGCTATGTATTCATCTTAAACTTAGTTGTACTTATTGGAACTACATTGTATTTTTTATCACAAACATTTTAAGACTACACCTTATCCCTGCAAAGAGACACTGCATATTTTGAACTCGCTTTCTGCAACTGACAAGCTCAGTCACCTGAACAAACCAGACATAAAACCAGACATAAAACTTAGTTCTAACAGGGAGAGAAAAGTGGGCATCTTCCCAGACAAGCAGAACAGACAGGGGTATTTGAGAACTGATGATGACCTTGGCAACATGCAAAAGCCTCTTAATGGAGCTGAAGATTTAATAAGAGGGGGTTATTGAAGTGATTACCTGTCTGTGGCAATGTCTATCAGGAATACCAAATGTCCCCATAGTGTTTAATATACAAACAGCTTTATTATTCTGGCTCTGACACACAGAGTGGGTGGAAATCTCTTTGCAGCGAGCGGCAAAGATTAAAAATCCCGTTTACGTGAGCGGAGGGCCGTATAGAGACTGAGAGGTTTGTCATTTGTTGCCCGGCTCAGATCTGATCACAGTGCGCCACTATAGAGCAGCTGCTTCTCCCGGGCATCTATGTGACCTGATTTGAGAGTAATTAAATGAGGGCTTTTTCTGAATGAATCATGGTGGTAGCCAGTCTCCAGTGACAGCTTTGACAGAAAATGGTCCAGCGTGCGCACACAAATGCACAGGTGGGTGCTTCAAAGCCTGTGCAACCAGGCCGTGGGAAGCCAACCAAAACACCTTTGTCAGTGACAATAAATTATTAAGGAAGGAAATCTTTTAATCATCTGGGAACATAACCGTGGTTAAAAATAGACTTTTGTGCATGAAAGCACATGAATTGATGCTTTTATTAATTATAAACATCAATCAAAGCTTCACATTTTCACCCTGGATAAACAAACTCTGTCTTTATCTAGCTTTGATGCTGTTTAAATATGAATCTTTCCATGTTAGGTGGAACTTTAAATACTAAATGTATAAATACATTTTTAAGTAAATAAAGTATTTTAAAATTTATTTTTTTATCATTAATATTTCATTTTATTTACTGCAGTCACTGTTATTCACAACTCTAAATATATGATCTCTCTGTACTTGAATTGCATTGGTTAAGAAGAAAATGTCTTTAAAACATTTATGTTATGCTGGTAATTTTTACTGCATCTCCCTTCACAACACCCAAAATAGATTTAGGTCCTTTGTCTCCAAAAAGGTTGAAAGAGAGGTAAAAAGGATTATTTGACTGAGCAAAACAAAAAAGTTTTAAACATAGACGGGTGGAGGTTTATTCTAGAAAGACAATAAATGAAGGTCAGCCTCATCAAGACAGCAAATCTATGTGTGAATGAGAGGAACTTGAGTGGAACAGTGAGGTTACAGGAAGCAGAAAGTCAAAGACACCTAGAGCAAAGTGAGGGAATTAGGTGAAGAGTTGTTATTGGAACAGGTGGAGGAAGGTTTCAGGTGTGATGTGAGACAAAACACTGTTAGCAAAAGTAAAGTGTAAAAGACTGATGAGAGTAGCCATGTTGTTTGGTTAGAGCAGGGGTTTGCAACCTTTAATACCAAAAGAGCCATTTGGGCCTGTTTCTCACTGATGAAAATCTAAAAAAGCCACAAAGTCTTGTTTCACCTTTTAAAAACTGATGGGATCATCTTATTGTTACTTTTAAACTAAATCTAAATCTATTTTTGGCATGAATAAAAACAGAAATAAACGTGAATTTCTTTTTATATGTTTACACACGCTCGAATGACTTCCTTTTAAATAAAAAGGCATCCTGTGTCACAGGATCATCCCAGTACAGCTAATGTTCTCCTATGAAAAGTTTTGAACAATTCAAAACAACAATGTACTACTAACTACTACCAAACTACTTTGGTGGGCTGTTATCCTTTTCCTACTTACTACTTTGTTAGCCTGAACTGGTCTTTATTGGTTGATGATTCAACACTGATAGAGTTTCTTAGAAACTCTCTTCTCTATAACAAATAAACATTCTTGTGCTGCATTCAATAGGTGCTTTAAACTCGTACATTCAAAAGAGAGTTCAGGAAAGATTAAACTTTTTATAAAGTTTTGAAAGTATTTGAAATCGGTGCATTACAGAAGAATGGCAGGGCCCTCGATCTAGTGTAAAGTTAGCTAGGGTTTAAAAAAACCTTTCATTTGATCTAACTGTTCTAAGAGCTTCTTAGCCATAAATGCATAAACCAAGCTAATCTAAATTAAATCAATGCTAACTAAGTAATTTGGAAAAGTTAGGGCTACTCTCAAAAATATACTCTCATTTTATTTTTCTTTACCCATAGATCCTCCGTGGATTAGTAAAAAAAACAGATGTGGCTTCGGAGCCTCAGTGGCTCTGAGAAGGAGACAGGAGGCAGAGCAGGAGGTAGCAGAGTGGAAAGGGGTGGAGGTTCTCTTTAATCAGGAAGGATTTCATCAGAGGAACAGCTCAGGTTAAGTGTATTAGAGTTAAATGCAGAAAAGCAGACTGAGATAGTTTGGACATTTTCAGTGGTAATTTTGGAAAAAGAGCTACCAGGAAAGAATCTTATCGGTGAACATGAGGGTGGTTTAAGCACCAAGCTTCGAAGCATATAAAGGAAAGCAACCAGCAAAAGATGTGATCCTTTTTTGTGACTTTTCAGCAAATTTTCATGTTCATTTTTACATCCTTTCACCCCAGGCTCACAGTGTGTGGCCTAAAAATGTGCTGCCATGAAAATATTCACAACAACATCACACTGTGAATCACAACACCATGCACGGAGTACAACACCCTCAGGACACCCTGCACTTCTGCTGCACCTGCCATCCTGCTGCTCTGGGGGAATTTAAGGGGGAAATGCTTGTTCCCTTAAGCTTAACCTCAAGGTTTTTAAAGTCCCCTCTGGCTTTAGTTGAATACTACTACTTCCGGATGCATCCATAGGCACTCAAGCATAAACAGAGCTGGCTGTTGAGAATCTATAGGATGTTTTCATCTCTGTAGTGGAGGATGTCTGCGTCCTCTGAGATCTGATAAATGTGATTAGGTCCTTTGTTAAGGGATTCTCTTTTCTTTTTTCAGTCATCCAATTGCTTATAACAACAAAAAGGACACTAAATATGTTGCCTTGTAACTGCTAAGTATTTCTTTTGGAAAAATATTGATTAAAAAAAGCCAGTATTTTTTAATATTATAAAAAGTTGTAGAGGTAGGACCTTTAAGAAATGACTAGACTATATCTGGAATAATTAATTATTTCCTCACTGCCCTTAAGTGGTTTTGTCCCACTAACAACCACTATAGGGCATCGTACTGTAAGCATATCAGTATTTGCTGCTGACAGCAATGCATAGGGAGAAGCACTGTCCAAAACAAACATGAAGGAGAATATGATCATTCTCCTCCTGAATTTTATGATATTTTTTTATTTGTATCGAGACAGTGTTTTTCATCTTTTTATTTTTTTTCCTTCCTCTGACTAATACAGGACGGCAAGTCATCAAACTGGGTCACAGAGAATGAAGTACTGCTGAAAGCACTGTCATTCAGATGCAGTTCCTGAGGTCAAAGGTAAACCTCACCATTAAAAAAGAAAAAGACTGAATGATCGTATGAACTCTAGTTTGGACGCAAATTTGATGCAGAAATCGAGTTCAGCATACTCAGTTTTATGCCGAACTTGGTGGATTTGTTCAGAAGCGTTGACCTTTTCTCCCAAAAGTGAGACTTATACTTCAGGGCGACTTATAGTCCGCAGTAATAATGCAGTAATAGATTTCCCCAAAATACTGACCGATGACTGCTTTATTTTGTAAAACTTTTTTTGTAAAATGTGTTATAAGTGTCATTTAAAAATAAAAGTTGCTATTGATAGGCATGTTTTTGGAAAGAGTGACTGAAATCGAGTTCCTCTGAGTAATTATGGACCACAAAATAAGCTGGAAGCCTCAATAAAGCAAGTCAGAGCTAAACTTGCTAAAAGCATAGCAGTGTTGGGGAAAAATGTGTCATACACTCACTCACAAAGGATGTTTACTAATATATTCTGTCATGGTGCCTCTGGCAGACTCCTCCCCCTCCAGCACTGTTTCACTCTTCTCCTGATTGCCACCAGCTGCTGTCACTCTCCTAATCATTACTTCGGCTCTTAAGGAGCTCCAACGCCTCAAGCCGAAGCCAGATCGTTAACCCTTACGGTGACTCGCCTGGTCTTGCTATGCTCTACCTTGTTTTGTTTGCTCACGTACCCAACCTAATTCCTATTCTCCTGCCTCAGGAAACCACGTTACGAGTGACACCAGTGTGGGTCATCAGTTAAGCCGTTCCAGTGAACCGGAAGACTCCTCGCCGTACGCTGACCGCGTTAACACCTCCAGCCACGCCACAAGCCATTCTCACTTTTGGACCTCGCCGGAACTTAACTTCAGCCTCACACGGAGAATCAATAAACTATTACTCCTCTGCCACTTACCTGTCTTACTCTGGGTTCCAGCATCTGGGTTCGCTTAGCCTGGAGAATCATGACAGAACGATCTGGCCAGACTCCGGACCCAGCTGACCCAGAAGGACTCCGTGTCGCCGTGAATCTGCCCAACAAGAGCTGTTTCGACGTCTAGACGGTTCGACACAAACTTTAACGGATCTAACCGGTCAAATGTCTATACCTTCCACCACAGCTACGCTCCCGGCTGCCAGCAACGCTTCCACTACCGCTTCCGCTATGACCCCGGAAAACTTCCGCCTACAACCTGAGCCGTTCCTGGGTAATGTCGAAGCATGCGGCGGCTTCCTCCTACAGTGCCACCTACTGTTCCAGCAAGCCCCGAGGTACTATCAGTCAGATCATAGTAAAATTACATTAATTATAAACTCCCTACGCAATAAAGCTCTACAATGGGCTCAAGCATTTCTGGCTGTAAATCCTATCACCCACCTATCTTACGACCATTTCATCAGGGAGTTCCAACTGGTATTCGATCAACCTAAAAAACAAGAGGAGGCCACCCGCAGGCTTTTAGCTCTTAAGCAGCGAAATCGATCGGTTAGTGACCATGTAATCGATTTCAGGATCCTCGCAGTAGAAGCAGGATGGTCAGATCCAGCGTTACGGGGAGTATTCTACCAATCGTTAATAATAATAATAATAATGGATTGGATTTATCTGCGCTTTTCAAGACACCCAAAGCGCTTACATTATGTCCATTATTCATTCACTCCTCATTCATACTTGGTGATGGTAAGCTACGGTTGTAGCCACAGCTGCCCTGGGGCAGACTGACAGAGGCGTGGCTGCCATTTCGCGCCTACGGCCCCTCTGACCATCACCGGGATCATTCATACACATTCACACACCAGTGGAGCCACACTGGAGGCAAGGAGGGTGAAGTGTCTTGCCCAAGGACACAACGACATTTTGGCTGGTGGGAGCAGGGATCGAACCGCCAACCCTTTGATCACTGGACGACCCGCTCAACCACCTGAGCCACTGTTGCTAAACTTGCTGTCGTTGAATGAATCCATCAAAGATCACCTATGTACGCAGCCTGAAACTCACTCTTTCGAGGAGCTCGTCACCGCGGCTCTTCGTTCTGACACCCGTTTACAAGAAAGACAACATGAAAGGCCCACTCAACCTCGTAAAAGCCCAGGTATGACACATTACTCTCCGCTAACCCCCCCATCAGCCACACTTCCTAGTGCTTCTGAAGAACCCATGCAAATCGGCCATTCTAAGCTGTCTGCAGAAGAACGACAAAGACGGCGAGATGAGGGGGCCTGTTTCTACTGCGGAAAGCAGGGACACCAAGTAAACCAGTGCACTGCTCGTTTAAACTCCAGAACCCCCCGCTAGAAGACAGGCCGCGAGGGGGTGTATCCATTATTACACATAAAGACTTTCTTATTGTACCTGTCAAGCTCTGCCATTCGTCTAAGATCACCGACCTTCACGCTTTAATTGATTCTGGGGCTGAAAACAGCCTAATAGACCATAGTTTGGTTTCACGTCTCTCGTTACCCACTGAAAGACTCGAAACTCCTATTAAAGCTGCCGGCTTAGGAGGACAACATCTCTCCTTAATTACTCACCACACTAAGCCTGTACTGCTTATCACCTCTGGGAATCATAGGGAGTTTACCCAGTTTTTCGTCACCCACACCCCTCAGAATCCCGTCGTGCTAGGTTACTCGTGGCTGCAACGTCATAATCCACAGTGTGATTGGGTTCATCACCGCATCTCTAATTGGAGTGAGTTTTGTCTAGCTAACTGCCTTCGGTCTGCTGTTCCTTCTATTTCAGCCCCCTCTCCTCCTAGTCCAGAGGAGATTGATCTCTCTAACGTACCTGACTATTATCATGACTTATGAGCGGTATTCAGTAAATCCAAAGCCAGTTCTCTACCACCCCACCGACCATACGATTGCGCCATAAATTTGCTAGATGGAGCCACTCTTCCCAAGGGGAGATTATTTAATCTTTCTGGTCCTGAGAAAGCAGCTATGGAGAAGTACATCCATGAGGCACTTTCCTCGGGACACATCCGTCCATCGTCATCTCCCGTTGGTGCAGGGTTCTTCTTCGTAGAGAAGACAGACAAGACCCTCAGGCCTTGTATTGACTACCGCGAGCTGAACCAAATCACTATTAAGGACAAATATTCTCTCCCTCTTATTAGCTCGGTCTTTGATTCCATACAGGAAGCTCGTATATTTTCCAAACTTGACCTCCGCAATGCATACCACCTCGTTCGGGTCAAGGAGGGAGATGAATGGAAAACTGCCTTTAACACACCCTTAGGGCATTATGAGTATTTGGTCATGCCCTTCGGCCTGACCAATGCTCCTGCAGTTTTTCAGCGGTTGGTGAACGACGTTCTCCGGGATTTCATAAATAGATTTGTCTTTGTATATCTCGATGATATTCTAATTTACTCCAAAGATCCCACTCAACACATGAATCAGGTTCGGCTCGTGCTCCAGAGGTTGTCTGAAAATCACCTATTTGTGAAGGCAGAGAAATGTCAGTTTCACTCCTCCGTCATCCCGTTCCTGGGTTACATTTTTGAGGCAGGCAGTATCCGGCCTGATCCTGCCAAAATTGAAGCTGTCTCCCACTGGGATCCCCCTACCTCTCGTAAAAAGTTGCAGCAGTTTCTCGGGTTTGCTAACTTCTACCGACGATTCATCAGGAACTACAGTGCTATCGCCGCGCCCCTCACTCAACTCACATCCACCAGCAGACCTTTCCAGTGGAACCAAGAAGCCCAAAAAGCTTTCGACACTCTTAAAGGACTCTTCGTTTCAGCCCCCATCCTTATCCAACCCGATCCTACCAGACAATTCATCGTCGAGGTAGACGCTTCAGACTCTGGGGTAGGGGCTGTTCTATCCCAACGAGAAGAGAAGTCCGGCAAATTAAAATCTTGTGCCTTCTTCTCTAAGAAACTCTCCCCCGCGGAGCGAAACTGTGATGTTGGGAATCGGGAACTTCTCGCAATTAAACTGGATTTAGAGGAGTGGCGTCATTGGCTGGAGGGAGCGGTCCAACCATTCATCGTATGGACGGACCACAAAAACCTCTCGTACTTATGCTCCGCAAAAAGACTAAACTCCCGCCAAGCCCGCTGGTGCCTGTTTTTTGATCGCTTCAATTTCTCTATCACCTACAGACCAGGCAGTCGTAATGTCAAGCCGGATGCCCTCTCCCGGAAATATTGCTCCTCGGATGAACTGGACAGCACCCCCGCCAACATCATCCCGCAATCCTACCTCATTGGAAGTCTCACTTGGGACATTGAAACCAAAGTTCTTCAGGCCCAAGGTGAGGAACCGGACCACCCCAATCCTCCTAATGGTACGCTCTATGTTCCTCAATCCCTCAGATCGGACACAATTACCTGGGCTCACTCGTCCCGCATCGCCTGCCATGGGGGTGTCGCCAGAACCCTCAACCTCCTCCGCCGACGGTTTTTCTGGCCTTCTATGGGTAAGGATGTCAGGGAGTATGTTGCCGCCTGTCCCACGTGCGCGCGCTCCAAATCCTCTAATGCTCCACCATCTGGACTACTGCACCCATTGCCTACTCCCACTCGACCATGGTCACACATAGCTGTGGATTTTGTTACCGGTCTTCCCCCCTCCCAAGACAACTCAGTAATCTTCACTGACATTGACCGTTTCTCCAAGTTTGTTCACTTTATTCCACTTCCTCAGTTGCCCACAGCCACAGAGACAGCTGAAATTCTGGTCCAGCAAGTTTTCCGACACCATGGCATCCCCACTGATATCGTCTCAGATCGAGGTCCCCAGTTCGTTTCACAAGTATGGAAAGCGTTCTGCTCGTCGCTGGGCGCCTCAGTTAGCCTCACCTCCGGATACCATCCCCAATCGAATGGGCAGGCTGAGAGAGCTAATCAGGAGCTGGAAACCTCCCTTCGCTGTCTGGCCGCTCAGAATTCCATGGACTGGTCGAAATATCTGGTATGGGCCGAATACGCACATAACTCTCACCCGTCCTCTGCCACAGGATTGTCCCCGTTTGAGGCCGCCCTCGGGTACCCACCACCACTGTTTCCCTCGCAGGAGCTGGACTTGGCAGTGCCCTCGGTTCAGGACCATCTTCAGCGGTGCCAAGACATCTGGCACCAAACCAGGGCTGCTCTCCTCCGCACCAAGGAGAGCAACTGCCGTTCTGCTAACCGCCACAGGGTGGTGGGGCCCACATACCTGCCTGGTCAAAGGGTTTGGTTGTCCTCACGTAACATACCCATCCACGCCACATCACGTAAGCTTGCTCCCCGTTACATCAGTCCTTACACTATTGAGAAGGTCATCAATCCCTCCTGTGTCCGCCTCCGGCTGCCCGCTGCCCTCAAGATCCACCCGTCCTTCCATATTTCCCAGGTCAAGCCTGTGCAGGACAGCGCGCTTTGCCCCCCTTCCGCATCCCCTCCACCCGCCCGGCTCATAGACAATGCTCCTGCCTACACCGTCAGCCGCATCCTGGACGTCCGACGCCGGGGTCGTGGCCACCAATTCCTGGTGGATTGGGAAGGTTACGGTCCGGAGGAACGTTCCTGGATCTCTCGCTCCCTTATCCTGGACCCTTCGCTCATCAGGGATTTCTATCGTGCCCGCCCGGATCGGCGCCCTGGCCCGCCTGGAGGCGGTCGTTGAGGGGGGGGTACTGTCATGGTGCCTCTGGCAGACTCCTCCCCCTCCAGCACTGTTTCACTCTTCTCCTGATTGCCACCAGCTGCTGTCACTCTCCTCATCATTACTTCGGCTCTTAAGGAGCTCCAACGCCTCAAGCCGACGCCAGATCGTTAACCCTTACGGTGACTCGCCTGGTCTTGCTATGCTCTA